>JAWVWN010000941.1:0-50162 GCA_037367305.1 Phrynocephalus vlangalii | reverse complement strand
TTTAAAAAAAGGAGTATTTTTTTTTTGTATTGTAGAAAAAAACGAGTTTAAAGGGGTTTGGATAATCCTAAAAAATTTGAAAAGGGAAAATATAATCTATCATCTGTTGAGAAAGCGGGGCAGGTTTTGCTTATATTTGTGCGATGCTTTGAAAGGGGGTTAAGCAGTAAAAAAAGCGGGGGGAAAAAACTGACACTTGTAAAGGGATGAAATGCTGTTTTTTATTTTTTGGATTTTTTTAAAAATGAAAATGGATAAACCCTACATCTATGAAAACCGAAATGAATGGTATCTGACAGTGAGGGGTAAAACCTTTTGGGATTTCCAAAGGCCCCCAAAACTAGGGATTAAAAAACCCCAAACTTTTTTTTTGAAAAAGTCCCAAAATTAGGGAAAATTTAACCTGAATCCAGTGGTACCCTTTGGTTTAAAAATGTTTGGGGGTGTTTTCCTTGGGGAAAGAAAAGTTTTGGGAAGAGTAGGCTTTTGAATTTCCCGGGCCCCCACACCCACCTAGACTGGGGGGGTGGAAAATTTAAAAAAATGTCTTCTAGCCCATTTTCCCCAAAAAGGTAGTCCCCCTTGATTTTGACCCTTTGCTTTTCCTGAAGAAAGGCCCACCCCTTGGGAAAGAAAGGTTTTGAAGAACAGGTTTTTAAAAAAATTTCCCCCGCCACAGACCCCCAACTGGGGTTTCGTGGGAAAATTAAAATTTCCTGCTTTTTGGGTCTTCACTTTTTTTGGGGGAGTCCCCCTCCCCCTTTTTTTACTTGTTTTCCCAAAAGGGTTGAAACCAAAATTGGCCTCTATGCCCTTTTTGGCAGAAAAAAAAAAAGCTCTGTGCAGGAGCCAGACAAATTTGGGGCAGGTTTTGGGGGGGGTCCTTCATAGCCCCAGTTTTTCCCCCAGCCATTTGCTTTTGGGTTGGCCAGGGTGTTTGGGTTTGGAAAGGGTAAAATGGAGTTTCAAATAGCCTAAAAGGCTCCCATCACCCCCCTAGGCTTTATGGGGGGTGTGCACCACTTTCCCCCCTCTCTCCCCATGATTTTTTCCCTTTTGGGACCCCCTCACTCTGGTAGGGTTTCAACAAGAGTGGGTTTGTTCAAGCCAGGCCCACCCCAAAAGGGGGTTTAAGAGAGTACATTAAATGGAGGGATGTTTAAAACAACAAACCCCTTTTGTCGATTTTTTACCCCCATAGAAGAGCGGGGAAAGGGGAGTGTAAACCCCTTTTTCCCTCCAATGGAGCCCCCGCTTAAATAATCATGTTCCCCCACTTCCAAACCTTATTTTTTTTTAAAAAATTCCCAATATTTTTTAAAAAAAAAAAACCCCAAAAAGGGACATTTAAGGAACATAAAAAATTTTCTAAACAAAGCATGTTTGGGAAAACCCCCCAAAAAAAATCCCCAAAACCCCAATTTCAGCATTTTTAAAAATTTCCCCACAAAAAAAAAAACCCTTTAATTTTTTCACCCCCCCAAAGCATAACCTTAAAAACTACAACAAAAAACATACCCACCCCCAAAATGCCCCCACTTTCCTAAATTCCAGCACAAAGACAAAAAAAAAGCCGGGAAAAAGGAGAAAGCGTTGAGGGGGGAGGCAAAGGCATTTTAAATTTCCCTCTCTTTTTCCATCACCCAAAATGAGGTTTTTAGGGTTTCCCTATGCCTGGAGCCAAATGGCCTTGTGCCCAGGGGCAGTGCCATTGGCTGGGCGAGGGAGCTTGAAAGGAATTGAGGGGGGTTGGGGGAAAAATTAAAAAAGTAAGTTAAAGCCCCTTTTTCCCCACCCTCCCCTTTTCCGGCCCCCTGGCCGGGCCCTCTTGCCCTGCTGCCTTTCCTGCCCCTGTTTTGGGGAAAACAAATAGTCATGGGTTTTTCCCGAACGGGGGACAAAAAAATAGGGGTATCACTTTGCCCGGGAAAAGTCCCATAGATCACCATGTTTATATATGAAAACTGTGCACCACAGCATCATTAAAGGGGGTTTTAAAGGTTTTTTGTAAAATTAGGGAAAAAGGGGTGGGAAATTTTTCCCTCATGTGATGTTCAGCCCCAAGTCAAAACTAAACCTTTTTAGTGCATACAGGGAAATTTAAGGGGTTTTCATAAATTCTTTTTTTTAAAAAGGCAGCAATTTGTTTTTCCCTTTTTAAAGGGATGTCAGGGGTGTTTTGTTAAAGGTTTGGACAGAAGGTTTCAGATCATTTTTGCTCTCATTTGGGAAAAGGGAAAATTTATGCATAGCTTTGGGATTCTGACATTTTTCCTTGTCCCCAAATAACATACTGTAGTTCATGTTTCCCAATAACAGGCCTATTAATACAATTCAGATGCAAGGCATGCGGGTTTGTATCCATGTGTTCAAAAAGGGCATAGAGAAGGCTTTTAAACCTTGTGCACAATGCAACATGGATGCTTTCCCTATCTTTGCCCAACGGTCACAGTAATCGGGGCCTAAATTGATAAACCCGCAGTCCAGGATCCTGGTTAAATCCGGGTTGCCCCACTGTTTGATACAAAAATTAAATAAGTTTTTCAAAGTGCTGAAAAATTTGTCCCAAGGGAGGCCCAAAGTGCACTAAGAAAGGGGTTTAAAAGTGCGGGGTTTTGAAATTTAAAAAGGCGTTCGGGAAAGGTGCAGTAAAAAGGGGATCGGGGATCCCAGGTAGCCCGGGTTGCCACAAAAAACATGCCTTGAAGTTCTGGCATCGGGGCCATGGGGTCCAGAAAAAAACCTTCCAAGGGGTTTCCCAAAACATCCACTAGGATGGGGGGTTTTGGGCCCTTGGAGGGACCACTTTGATGGGGGCCCCTTTCTCATTTAGAAGATTTTGCAAACAGAAATTCCCCTGCACATTGGTGGCCAGGTGGCTATCCCCACCTCATCTGGTGAGAGTTTAATTCGCAGGGAAACTCTAAGGGGAAAACTGTGCGGGTTTCTGCCCCCAAATCCCATCTTTATGGCTAACCCCCACATAAAGCTTTTTGCTTGCTATTAGGGTTTGAGGAGCGGGGGGCATGGGGGGGGGGAGGCCAGAGGGGGGGGGTTAAAAAAACCACCTTTGTGGGACAGATCCCCCCAAAAGGGGCTCACCCAAAGTTAGGTTATAAATTTTTTAAAAAATTGGCTTGAGGCCTACTGATTGGGAGCTGCAAGTTTCTTTTTTAAAATGTTTAGATATGAGTTTGGGAGTCTAAAGGTGGGAGAGTGGTTACCAAAGGTTTTTAAAGGGAAAATTTAAAATTTTTTAGTGGAAAACGGTGGAGTTAGGGGAAAAATCAAAAATGGATTTGGGGAAAGGTTTTATATGGGGCCCTTTTAAAAAGGACCCACCCCCCATGGCCCCCTTCATTTGGGGGGTTTCCACCCTTGGATGGTGCCAAAAAAGAAAAGGAAAGGAATTAAATTTTAATTCACCCCCTCTTCTACCAGAAAGGGGGTTTTAATAAAGGGACTGCACCCTCATAAATTATGCAGTTTTTTCCCTTTTTAATTTTTTGGGTGCAGTGGAATTCAGGGTTTTAGGGTTGCAGGTAGGGAAACTTTTTTTGATTTGTGTGACTTTAAAGTCACCCAATTCTATTCCCAAGTTTTTGGATTATTTTTGTATTCTTGAAGGCTTTCAGCCCGGGAAATCCAAATTTTTTTGGGGAGTTTTGGGGGGGGGGTTTGGCTGTTTCGGGAAGTTTTTCTTTTTGTTGTTTCGCCCAAAACCCCTTGGCTGGCATCTTCAGAGGGAAAGGAGTTAGGGGAACTAGGAGTTTTTTTTGGTTTTCCCCAGTGCACAGAAAAAAACTCCTAGTTCCTGAGTCTTTCCCCTCTGAAAGATGTACCCAAACAGGGGTTCTGGGGGAAAATGTCAGGAAAAAAAAATTTCCAAAAACACAGCCAAACACCCCAAAAATTCTTTAAACAACTATTGATTTTTTTTTTTTGTTAGGTTTTTTGCTTTTGAGGGTCTTTTTTTCATGAAAAAGGGTTTGTTCCCTTTGGGGCTCTCCTTACCCTTGTGGGGCTCTGCGGAAAGGAGGCATTCACTGCCCCTTTAAACCCCACTTGGACGTTCCTCCCCGGGCAGCTTTTGTCAGTCAGGATTAGGAAAGGGCCCTAGCAGCCCCATTGGTGGACTTCTCTTCTCCAAGGGCCCAGTAACATCATCTTTGCCAAACTTTACCCATCAAAAATGGACACCAGACAAGCAGAAGCCAGGGGGGTTTACACCCTATGGGTTCTGTTTTTAAAATTTACAGTTCCAAACTCAGATAAACCCAAAAGTTACTTTGACCCCAAAAGTGCTGTGCAATTTTTTTGCAGTGGCAATGATTGGTCAGCACTATTTCCCTGTGGGCCTTTGTTGTGAACACTTTTAAACCCCATTTGGAAGAGTGCTTTTTCTCAAATTAAGTGCAGATGCAATTTTGGGCAAAGAAGGCTTTTCTTTGCCACCCCCAACTCCCTCGGAATAGGCCCTTCCATTCCCCTCGGGCGTGGGGTTTGGGGGATTCACTCCCGTTTTTTGCCATCCCATTTAATTTAATGGCCATTTTCCCGGGAAAAACCATGCAGAATGTTTGCTCTATTTTTATGTTTTTTAAAACCCAATGCAACATGTTGAACTGATTTACCATCACCCCCACAGTGATTTCCCATGGTTAAAAAAAGGGGTTTAGAATGAGGGTCCCCTGATCTTTAAAAAACATTGCCCCCCATCGGAAGGGACGAGGCGAGGCAGGGGTGTTGGGGTAAACTGGGCCACACTTTATTAACAAAAAAACAAAACAAAAACAGGGGGGGCCCAAGAATCTTTTCATAGGGTCGGAAAACCCGGGGTCCCCCGGGGAAACCCCGGGGGGGGCCGGCACCCTTAGGCGAGCCTTAAACCCCCAGGTGGTGCCGTCATGGGACGGCAGGCCCCGGGCCCGGTTTAATTTGGTTTCCCCCCTCCCTGCTGTTATTCTAAAAGCGGGGTTTAATTTTCCCAGCACAGGGAGGCGCTTCCCTCCCCCACCGCAGCCCCCCGTAAACCCCCCGGCCCCCTTTGCTGTGGTGGGGGGGCTTTTTCCCCCTCCCTCCCCTTTTAAATTCCCCAAAGCTGGGAAATTTTTCCCCAGCGCAGGGAGGCGTTTTCCCCCTCCCCCACCGAACCCCCCTGACCCCCCGGGCCCCAGCAAGTGCTGGGTTGGAGGTGCGTTTAAACCTTTTAAAATTTTGCTTTGGGTAGCTCCCTGCGGCCCTCCATGCTTTTAGCCCCACGGCCGGGGGCCCTTTCCCTTGCTATGCCCGGCCCCCCCCCCCCAGCACCTCACCCCTTGGGACCGGGCCCCCTCCTCCGTCTTGCAGGACTCCTTCCTTTGCCCAAAACCCAAACGGTCCCCCCCACCCGGCCTGTAGAGCTTTTCCTGCGCACATTTTCTCCGGGGGGCCCCCGCACACCCCCAAAATTTTCCCTTTGCAGCTGCCATAAAAAACCCCTGGTTTACTTCTTTCTAGAGGGGATCAATCTTTTGGGGGGTCACAGTCTCCCCTCCACACCTGCCGGGGTTTTGGGGGGGGAAACCGGGAAAAATTTTGCCCCCGGGAAACCCGGGGGCCTTTCCCCAAAATCTCCCCGGGGTCCCGCAATATCTTAAGCCCCATGATTTGCCTGCCGGGTATTCAGGTCGTTTCCCCCCAAAGGGGGGTTTGTGAGAAAAAAAGGCGGCACCCCTCGGGCGCCGTATGGCCGTCCCCAGGAAAAATTTCCCCCCCCTTTAACCCCCCTTTTTCATCCCCATTCAATTTTTGGCACGACTAGCCCCCCCCCAAATTTGCCCCTAGCCGGATTTGAGGGGTACTTCCCCGAACCCTTTATACCTAATGTTCCCCAAAAAAACCCCTCTGCCCGGGGGGGTGCTGCTCTAGGTCCGGGGAAAGACAAAATAACCCAGGGAACTGCCAGTCACACCCTCCTGGCCCGGGGGAAAGATAACAAATCAGGTTAGAGCGTCGGCAACGGCCGAAAGTACTTTTTGGGTAACAGTGAGAGGCCCCCCACCCCCCAGCCCCTTTGGGACATCCAGCTCCCCCCTCGGTAAGCTGGGGGGCTTTCTGGGGAACCCCCCCACTAGTTTTAAACCCCTTAGGGGGCATAGACAAATGATGCCCACTGGAAAGGGGGCAGGCGCCTTACGGCGTGGCTGTCCTGCCCCCCCCGGGGGTGGGGCCCGGGGCTGCCCCGGTTTCCCCCGGCCAGGGTTCCATTCCCCCCCCGCCTTATGGCCGCTCGGGGGGATAGCCCGACAACAGGCCGGCCCCCCCTTTGGGGGGGGGGGAATTTCCTGTCGGGTTTTGGGCTAATGCGGGCCTGGCCCCCCCCCCTGGAAGGTGTCTTTGGGGATTTTTCTCCGTAAAAACCTGGGGGGCGCCGCCCAGATCCCCCGGCCCACTGGTACCCGGGCAGGGGCCCCCGGGCCCCCCCCTGCGCTGGGCAGGTCCCCCGGGCCCGGAAAAACCCCCCCCCGGCCCAGGGAAAACGACGTGGGCGCCTTTTTCGGGTGTGCAGGGCCAAAACTAACGAGTGCTGTGCTCCCCCCCGGGTTGCGGCTCGGGGTCCGGGCTCGGCTAACCCTGGCAGTCCCCCGGGCGGCCGTTTTTGGGGCCCTGCTTCCAACCTGCCCCGGGCCCAACCCTCGAAGCACCCCGGGCCTGAAAAAAACTGATACTGGCAGTTTCCCACTTAAAAGGACAAAAAGGGGGGGGGGGGGAAAAAAATGCATGTTTAAATCAGCCTTCGTACCCTTTCGCTCTGCGCCCCTCTGACCCTTTGGGCCCCTCACTTGTAGAAAGCCCCCCCCTTTTAAAGACAGGGGCCGCCCCCCGCCTTTCCGGGGCCCCCATGCCCCAAAAATCGGGATAATTTTTTCCCAGGCTGCCAAAAGCCCGGAGACCCCTAATGAAAGATAAAAGGGGGGGATGGGGAAAGGGGGGGGTTTGCTGCCTACCCCCTTTTTTTGGGCGGAGCCTTACCTTTACCCTTCCCACTGGGGCCCCCCCCCTGCAAACGGGGGCCCGAATAAAAAGGAGGGAAACAGGTGAAAGGAAACCCGGTGGTTTTTGGGGTGGAAACCAACCCAAAACGGATTTAAAGAGAATGAAAAGGGTGGCCCTGTGATGAAACCGCGGCCCCAATTGTGGGTGAAAAACCCCCAAAACTCGATTCCTGGCCCCTGTTTCACGCCCAAAGGGGCCCTTTGAGCGGTTTTCCGCCCCCGGGGCCCCCCTCTTCCCAAAAGAAGTAAACCAAATTTCGGGTTTTTGGATGAATGGGGGTTTAGCCATCGGGATTGCCCAAAAAGGCTTCTGAAAACGTCCCTCCCCAAAAGGCTTCTGAGGCTTTTTGTGCAGTCATGGACAAGAGGACGGGTCTTCTGTTTGGGCCGAAAAGTTGATTTAAAGGGAAATTTTTTCAGGGAGGGAAGGGGGCCCAGGGTTGCCCGGGCTTTGCCCTGGGCCCCGGGGTTTTTTCGTTGTTCGCCAGGAACCTGGAGGCGGGGTTAAACCGCGAGGGAGGGGGAAAGGTGTGGGGAGGGCCCCAAACTTTTTGTCGGTAAAAAAACCGGGAAAAGCTTGTGAAGAGCTCGAAGCTTCCCCAAAAAATTTTCCCGAACGGGCTGAGAAATGGCAAAATGTGTTTTAATGAAAAAAAAGGGGCAAGGCAGTGCATTTTGGGGCAAACAATTCAAAATTTTCCTCAGGGGGCCTGTAGTTGCTAATCTTTTTTTGCTGTCAAGCTCCATTCCTTTCCGGATGGGCCCACGGGACTTTTTCCAAATTGGGAGGGGGGGGGGGTCCCCCGCGCCCCCCCAGGGGGAGATGCCTTAATTAAAAACTGTGGCTCGGTCTGGGGTTTGGGTTTTCCTGTTGCCCTTATGAGCCGGGCTGGGCAGGATCTGGGAGGGGGGGAGATGGCCCGGGTTATTTGATTAGGGGGCCCTTTTTGTAAAGGTGCCCCCAAAGGCCGACGGGGAAAAATGCAGACCCTTTAAACCGCCCCATGGTGGTCAAAGTGCCCCCAAAAGGGGGCCTACACTTTCGATTTTAACTTTTCCAAAAAGTGGTTGCGGGATACTACTGGGGGCCTCTCACTAAAAACCGGGCCCCTGGAGGGATGCAAAAAAATACCTCTTCCCGAGGTCGGCAAACTAAAAAAACCCAGCCCCCCGGGGGGGCAGCTTTGCGGGGCCCCCCACCCGCCCCCACCCCCGCAAACCCCCAAAGCCACCCAAAGCAGATGGGGGGGTATACGCAGGGCCTTCGCTTTCGTGCGGGGTTTCTTGGTAAAGAGTTTGGATGACCCCTCCCAAATCCGTGTACCCAAAGGAGGGGCCCTTTTGGGCCTGGGCGGGCAAGCTCTTCTGATTTTTGTACTATGGGGATATAAATTTGTGCACACCTCGGGTTTGCAAGGGGAAGGCCCCGCTGCTGAGCGCTACTTCTTTTCCCAAAGTGAAATCGGCCCGTGGAACCCCCTGCCACGGATGCGGAGTTTGGCACCCCGGGCTGGGGGAAGTCCCTCCCAATTTTTCAAACAAAGGTTTGGGCCCGTGTCCCCACCGTTTAAGGCTGTGGAACCCCCTTGCCACCGGATGCGGTCCCTCGCCCCCCGGCTGGCGGAGGGGTTTCCCCCCCAAGTTACATTTCCCCAAGGGAGATGTGCTACCCTGCGGGCCCTTTAAAAACCCGTCGTACCCCGAGGGCCGGGGAAAAAAGGGTAGTTTTATTTGGAGCCCGCGTTTTCCCATCTCCTGTGCTCCCCAAACCCCTCTTGTGGGGGCCATTTGTGACCCACAAAAAGCTGGTTTTAGGGGGCCCTTGGCCTGGTTGAAGGGGGCCCTTCCCGGGCCCTTGTCTTTGGGCCCTCAAAAAGAGGCGGGTTTTGGGCCCCTTGGTGGGCCGCCGCCTGGGTGGCAGGGGCCACCCTCGGTTTGAGGGGAGGTTTGGGCGGGTGCCAGCTCCCCCGGGCCAAGGCCCCCCGGCTGCCGCATTTTTGGGCCCACCTTTAAAGGGGAGGGGCAGAAAATACCCCCCCCCAAGGTAAACGGGATTCCCCTTATACTTCCCTGGCGACCCCCACCCCCCCCTGGGCCCCCCTTTAAAGGGCCCTAGCCCAAGAAGGGTGGGAGGGCCAGCCTTTGGGCCCGGGGCCCCGTGGGGGCTTTTCAAAACATCCCCCTGGAAACCGCGACCCCCCGCACGGGAAACCCAATTTCGGGCAACCCCCCCCAAAGGGGCTACAGCGGGGGCCTAGGGGGGGCCGGGTTTCCTCTTTTCCGCCAGCGGTGGGGCCCTGCATTTGGCTGGGGAAAGGGTGGGGGCCCCGCCCCCCAAACCCCGGCGCCCCCCGCATGGTGGCCGGCGCCCCCTCCCCCGAATTTAGCTTTTTCGATGGCACCCTCCCTTGGCCCAAGGGGACTCCCCCCCGTCGTGGTCCGCCCAGTTCGAAAAGGGAAAGGGGGGGGGCACCCGGCCGGTTTTCCCCCCGCCGTGCGCCTAGTTCCGCGGGGGGGGGTGAAAAAATATAAGGGCGGGGGTGGGTGCCGGTCGGCCTCGTCATTTGGGGAGGGGGAGGGCCGAGGGCCGCTCCCCCAATGGGCTCCCGGGGCCCCGCGCCAGGTAAAAAATGGGCCCTGCCCCAGCCCCCCCCTTTTGGCGCTCCCCCACCCTTCGGGTGGCTCTGGAAGGCCGGGGGGGGGCCCGCCCCCAAATGCGGCCTCCCCAACGTGGCGCCCGCCGCGGCACCAAATTGGCGGGGCGGGGGCCAGCGCCCGCCCACCACACCCCCGGGCCCACGCCCCCGCTCACCTTGGGGGGGGGCCCGGGAAAGCCTCCCCCCATCATAAGGGGGGCCGGGGAAGCTTTCGCCAGGCTCGCCCGCCATCAGTTGTTTTTGCGCGGGTAGGCACCCGCAGAGGCCAGGAGGGGAAGGGGGCCGCCGGGGGGCGCGCCCGCCCCCAGGGGGCCGACCCCGCGGGGGCCGCCGCCCGGGCCCCCCCCCCCCGCGCCCCTGGGGGGGGGGCGAAGCCTTTTCCCCCCCAGTGAACGGAGCCGGGGAAACGCACCCGGGGCCCTTCCCCGAAAATCAGCTGCTTTGTGGGGTTTTAAGGCAGCAGCAGAGGGGGGGAACCCGGGAAAAAGCGCGGCTGCCCCCGCCCGGGTGCCGATCCCGCGGTGCGCTCCCTGGGCCCCCACGCCCCCGCCCCCCCCGGGGGGGGAAGCGGAACCCTTTCCCCCCCCAAAGTCAAAGGGGACCCGGGGGGAAAGGGAAACCCGGGGCTCCCCGACCATCAGTTGCTTTGCGGGGTTTTTTAGCGCAGCAGCGAGGCCGGGGGCCGGCCGGGGGCAGGGGTGCAGCATTTTCTCCCAAAGCCCCCCCGACCATCAGTGTGCCGCGCGGGGTTGGGCGTGGCGAGCGGTCTTTGGGGAGCCGGTGGGGCCCGGGGCCGCGGGGCCTGCTGCCAATGGGCCCCCAAAATGGGGGCCCCTCGGACATGGCCCCCGGGGGGCGCGGGCAGCTTTTTGGGCGGTGATACCCCCCCGAACGTGTTTAAGGTAAATTTGGTGGCTGGGGGGGAGGGAGCCCCCCTTTTTTAGGGCGCCCCTCCCCCCGCCCCTGCAGGAACACAGTTTCCTGCCTCGTTTCCCCCTTTTTCCTCCTGGGCGGGGAAAATCGGCTCCGGGGTGGAAAAGGGCCTTTCCCGCGGGCTAGCATAAAAAAACTTTAAAAAAGACCCATGCTGGATCGGGGCCCAAAAAGGGGCCCATTATTTCCAGCTTCCTGTATCTCACAGTGGCCCCCCAAAATGCTTTGGGGGAGCGCATGAGAAAAGATTTTCTGCCCCAACCCACCAGCTTCTGGGGAATTTTTAAAATTTTTAGATGGGAAAAGTGTGGGGGCTTTTCTAAAACCTAAAAAATAAGATCAAAAACGTCTTTTTAAAAATTTTTGGTAAGCAGGGGTTGATTTTTTAAAAATTTCTTCATAGTCCATTAGGTTACTATTTTGCTTTTCACTTTGGGCAAGTAAGTTAAAAAAAAACATAACAAATAACATAACATAACAAAAACAAAAACTTAACATAAAATAAAAAAAACTAAAAACATTTTTAAAAGGGAAAGCAAAAACCCCATTATGATTAGGGTTTAGGTTTGTATTTGTTTTGGGAAAAAAAGGGATGCAGGTTTTTGCCCAAAGAAAGGAAGGGTTTTCTTTTAAATGCTAATTCTGAATTTTTTTCCCCTTCCCGGGTTTCGCTCTTCTCAGATCTATCCAGAGGCAGGTAATCATGCTTTGTGCTTTCTGGTACCCTGTTTTAATTTTTCCCAGGGCCAAAAACACTTCGGCAGAGGGGGATGGGTACTTTCCCGTACCCCTGCCCAAAAAGGCCAAGGCAAAAATTTTTTACCTGTTTATTTTTCTTTTTATGAAAAAACCCACTTTTTTTAATTTTGAGATGAAAAGGAGTTTCATGCTTTTTGGGAAGGGGACTCGGGGGGCCTTTTAAAACACTGTGAAAAACCCTTTTAACCTGAAACAGCATGGCGTTGAGGGAAAATGCCTTCAGAAAACATTTTCTTATATTGGCCAAGCCCCTAAAATTTTTAAAATTTTCCCCCTCGGCATTAAACCCTGTTGAAAAAAAATTCTCCCAATGCTGAATTTGTATGTAACTAGAAAGGGTCAATTTCTGTTGTCATTTCATTCAAAATTCCAAATTTCCAAGTTGGAAAGAAAACCAATGTCCTCTGGGTTGTGGGGAAAAGGGGGAAGTAAAAAGATTGAAGATATATTGTTTCTCGGGGGGTTGCAACCGATTCTTGCCCCTTTTTCCCCCTTAAAATCACTTTGCATTACTTTGCCCTCCCCCCCCAAGGAAATTTAACGAGGGTTTTGGGGTTTAAATAGGGCCAAAACCCTTTTTTAAAATTTAAACAAAATTTTTAAAGGGCCCAACAGGGGGCCCTACATAGTGAATAGGTTGAAAACCGGGAAACCCAATGGGATTCTGTGTTCCACTAACCCCTTTGTGGGTTTCCGGGTTGGAAGTTGCACTGTCCATTGACCCACTGCCCCCAAAAACCCCATAAAAATTTAAATTCCAGGCAGCCCTCTGCCCCCAAAACGGGTTTAAACTTTATGTTTTTGTAAGTTTGGGATGTCCTATTTATAGCAAGGGGTCCAAGCCCCCAAATTGGATGCCATGGGGGCCCCCCCAAAAAACCAAAACCCGACCTATTCTTTCCCACCACGGCAAAGGGAAATTGCAGGCTCCTTGCCCCCCAAAAAAGGGGTGGGCTCCCCGCCCAGGCCTCCACTTAAATCATCCAAAAATAACTCGGGACCCTCAGGGGAAAAATTAAACCCCATCTTGCTGGGAAAAATTCAGGTACTTGGGCCCTAAAAACCCGGGAGGGTGTCGAATGCCCCCCCTCAACCCCCCCAACAAAAGCTCTGAAAACCTCTAAATTTGACACCCTTTCGGCAAAAATTTCAACCTTTCCGGGAAACATTGAGTTTTTTAAAAAAAAATTCTCGGCAGAATATCGGACCACAGGGCCACATTTTTGGGAAAGCGTTGTTTCAAAAACTGCGGGGTCAGCGTCCCTTTTAAAATGAGGGATTTCCAGGTTCTTCTTCAGGTCTTTCCCCTCCCAGGGTGGATTACTAGAATCTCAGGGGGCTTTGCCACACCCCTTTGCATCACTAAGGGAATGAGCCCCACCCCAAAAAAACTTGCCCCTGCGGCCCTGCCACCTCAACCCAGGGGGAAAAGGGGCCGGGCCCAAATCTCTGCCCCTGCCGGTTTTCCCGAAACATGAATGCTCCCCAAATAAACAAAACTGTCCCCCAATATGGGGCACACGAACTCGGGAAAAACTCAGCACCCAACCTAAAAAAAAAAGAAAAAAAAAACAGTGCCGATGAAGCCCCACCCGGGAACAATCGGGAAGTTCCCGCCATAAGATTTGTTTTTCTGGGGACTTTCCACCCGCCCACCACCTGGTTTTCCCTTTGCCCATTTAAACCCCAATGAAGCTGCCGAAAGGGGGAAAGTTCCAAGCGGAAAAAATGCGTCTGAACGCTTTCCCGCCCAGCCCAAAGCCCAACGTTTGCCCACGGGATGTATTCACCAAATTTTAAAAAATTTAAAGTTAATGGTGCCCCTTTTTGATGCCTAAACAGGGGGACCCCCCCCGTAAACCCCGCAGGTGAATTTGTTGGACCCGCCCTATATGGGGAGGGGCCCCAAACTGGGAACAAGGGCCCAAACCGTAAAAACCTTTACCAGCTCCTTTTCGTTTTTTTTGGGCCGTCTCATTTGTCACGATGAGGTGTTTTTCACTCGTTATCAAAAAACCCGCTCCCCGAGGGCAAGGGGTGCAGAAACGAATCTCCCTTGGAAGAAATTCCCAGCTGAATAAAAAAAAAACGAAAACCCCCCCCCCCCCCAAAAAAGGGCCCCAAACAAAAAGGTGCTCTAAAAAAAACCGCGCAAAAACCATCCCTACAAATTAAACCCCCCATCCTGAACCCAGCTGCCGCTAAATCGCGGGGTGAAATAGGCACTCTTTAAATCGGGCTTTTTTTCCCCCCGCTCTCTAGCCAACCCTCGATATCTTCCCAAACCCCTCCCACCCCCAGTCGGATGGGGAAATTTCCCTTCCCCTTTTCACTTGAAGGCAACCGCAGTCATACGCACTAAATAGCCCGAGGAGCAAGGGCCCCCCTCCTGTACAGGAAAACCCGAAAATGCATCAGCTTTCTCGGGTTTGGTGGCCACCGGGGGGCACCCCCGCAAAACATTAAAAAAAATTATCAAACCCCCAAAAAAGAAAGCTGAAAAATTTTTTTTTGGTTTCCTAAAGGAGCAAGTTTTTAAATCATGCCGGTGGGTTTCCCACCGAAAATTTCCCCCAAATACCCCCTCGGTTTAGCCCCTTTGGGGAAGAAACCTTCGCCCCGGGACCCAAAACCCCCTAAACCCTCCCATCGGGTTGGGGGAAAAAGGAAATAAAGCCAAATCGTTCTAAATCCCAGCATGTGTTAGCACGAAATAAAAATGTTAAGTTTTAAAGCCTTTAAGATGAAACCCCTCGAAATCGAAACCCCTCAGGGTTTCTGGGGTCAGAGAGTTAATAATTTGCACAATTGCTATATTATCACAAAAAAAGGAAAACCGGGGGTTTGTTCCCCCTGCTCCCCCCATTCCACAAGGCCCAAAGCAATGGGAAAAAAATTTTTCCAAGAAAGTTAAAATCTTATTTAATGCCTTGTTTTAAGCCAATCCCCGGGCCCTTTTGGCCCGGCGCACCAATGGCCCTTAAAGAACATATAAAAACCCTGGGGCCCCAGAAGCGCCCAAGTGTAAACCCTGAAAAACCCAGATCCAAAACATTTGGGGATCCCCAAAAGGACCCCCCCGTTGAACCCTTCTAAAAATTCCAACTTATTCAAAAAAATCACCCTTAAACCCCCCCCTTTGAGAGCCTCCCCCTCCGATGAGGGCTTTTTCAGCCCCGTCTTTGGGGGCCAACAAACCCTACGCAAAAAAACCCTTTTACCAGGAGCAAAAACCCCAAACATCCCAAAATCCAGGTGCCCTGCCAAGACTTGTAACTCCCTCGGGTGGGGCCCTTTTGTTTTGGCCCTAACTCCCATGAATCTTTCCCCTTCCCAACTCCTGCTGTTTTCCATGGAAAACTGAAATTTTTTTTTTTTTCGGGGAACCGGGGCCCCAAATCAATCCCCAAGTACGTCCCCCTCACAGAAGGACCCTCAGTTTCTCCTCAGCTAATGGGACCCCCAAAACTCTGTGCCATAGCTTTTTAAAACTCCCCCTTCATGGCACCCATTCCCCGGGCCCCAGTTTTCCCAAAAAAACCAAAAACATCTAAATAATAAAACTATCTTCCGGGATTTGAACTCCTCCGCACCCCCTTTTTCCCAAAAAAAAGTTCAAAAAACATAAAAAGCAGTCCCAAGATATAGAAAAGCCCATTGGAAAGCGCCCTATCAAAGTAAAACCCCCCCCCTCAAATTGGAAAACCTAAACAACCAAAAACCCTCAGGGTGCCCCGGGGCAACAAGCAAAATGAAAATTTTAATACGTTTTTCCCAATTTCCGCCCCCAAAAGCCACAAGATTTGTCCTTCTGTATCGGGGGGCCCAATTCCCCAAAGGAAGTGTACTAACGGGACTTTAATTTCCCCGGGGAAATCTTGCATTCACCGTTTTCACCAAAAGGAAAAGGACAGTTTGATGAATCAGGGGAAATTCCCCCAGGGGCCTTTTCGGCACCCTCCAAAGGGGAGACCCAATTTTGTCAAAAAGGGGGCCCTCGAAAAGGGGGCCCTGCTCCCTCTACCCTCCCAGACTTCTTTCCATCTTGTCTCAACCATCCCTTCGTGCCTTTTTCACAGACTTCAAAATTGCCCATTGACCCCATAACTGCAACCCCAACTGCTGGAAACAAAAAACCCAACTAAAAAAACCAGAACGCAAAACCTCAGCTGCTTCTCTATCGGATTTTCCCTGCAGCCAAAAACCACAGAACCCCCAAAATTTAAACCGGGACGGGGCCCCCCTTAGCAGCTGAACCTCCCCCGGGGGGCTTTTTTCCCAGCTCCTCCATCCTTGTTTTTCCCCCCAAATTTCCCCTGCCCGTGTCCCTTTTCATGGCGGCATGGGGGCCCCGGCTGCACAGGGAACATTGGTGCTTGAATTAAAATTGGCCTACGAGAACGGGTTTGCGTTGTTATTGTATTTACCAGCAGCCAGGCGAGGTTAAAACCACCTGGCCTGCCCCTTTGGGGGACACATTGGCTGACCAAACCCCTTTTGAATGTTTGGCCACAGTAAAAGGGGCCCCCGCCACCAGCTGTCGGGTGAAAATAATGGGGAAACCCCAAACCCCTTTTTGCGGCTTACTCCTTTGGAAAGCCGGGGCCCCTTCCCGCTTTTTACGAAAACCCTTCATCATACCCCACCCCTCGCAGACCCGGGAAAGTCTGGTGCCCCCTGTGAATCAAATCAAAATTTATGAAACAATAAAAAAGCCCTTTCCCCGGGGTAAGCCCTTAAACAATCCCCCCAAAAGGGGGTATTTTAAAAATTTGCTGGCCCCCAAGTTCCCCCAGAAATTGGTCGGGGTTTTCCTGTGTTCAATTTTTCCTTATTTTGTCATCTAATTTGTTTACTTACCCCTCAATTTCCCTATTGAGCAACTAAAAAATTATTCACTTGGGCGCCCCTTAAATTTTTTCCACCTTAGACGGGAAAAAGGTGGGCCCCCCGGGGGAAAGGGCTCATCCTCATCGGAAAGGGGGCCGGATAGGGAAAAGGGTATGCTCGGGCTCTCCACTCCTAAACAGCACCTTGTGTGGATGCTGCCTAAACCCCAAGCTATCTGTCTGGTCCCCAAAGGACAGGCCCCAGTTCCACCTGCTGGCTTGTTGCCAATAAACCCTTCTCAGCGGGCTTTTTCCCCAAGGGGGTATCACCAAAACCCTCAACTTTGGAGGGCCCCAGGAGTTACGAGGCCAAGGCCAAAACCTCCATGCGTGCAACCGTGTGACGGGAACAAGCTAAACCGGGCATCCTAAACGGGGCAGAGGTAAAAGGATCCACTGGGTCTCGGCCTGGGTCCCAAACTAAAAGCCCCCATAGTTTGCCCCCGGGCCAGGCCCCCAAACAGTGTCTTCCCCACCAGGCTGTTCTCTCATGGGGTTCCAAACCTCACGGAAATCCCCTAAATCCGGGGCCCTCCCCAAGCAGCCGGGGGCCAAACAAAAAGTCTTCCCCGGCTCAGCGCTCGGTCCCAAACCCCCTTTTGGGCACGCTCTGTTTCTAGAACGAAATTGGGGCCCAAGCAAAAAGTTCACAAACCCGTTTTAAATCACTAACTTTTGGCTTTAGTTTCCCCCCGGGACTTTTCCCCTTTCAAAAAGAATTAGAATACCTGAATCCCCTTGCCCTCCCTTGTTTAAAGCATAAGTTACCCCAGAAAGGCCTAAGGTCGGGGATAATTTTTTAAATCATCAGATGATGAAAAAGAGGGGGAAAAAGGGCGGGGCTGCAGTCGCCCTCTTCCCGGGGCCTGTTTCCCAATTCCCCACCCCCGCATTCCCCCGGCTTAGGACCCATAAGGGGGCCACAGGGGAAAACCCAAAACGCCCCACCCCACGTTGGGGGGCCCCAAAATAAAAAAAAGGGGAAGGGGGTGATGGACAGGGTGGATCCCAACAGATAAAAAAAATCCCAGGCCCCCGGGCTAACTCCCAAATAAAAATGGCTGCTGTACAAAAAATGGTCCCAAATTTAAAAAAAATTTGGCCCCCGCCTAATAAAAAATGGTGCCCGGCCAATTCTCCCCGGGTTATGAAACAGTGCCCTTGGTTGAAAAAATCCAGCTCTACAGGGTCCCCCCAAACCCGAAATTTCACCCTTACCCCCTTCACCTGCCCACCCCCTTTAAAACCCACGGGGGCCACCCGGGCCCCCCGGGCACAATCCCAACACCCCAATTATCCCCCCGGCCCTCGGCCAACCCTTTGGCCCCTTTTTTAAAAACCCCACAGGCCGGCCCGGTGCTGTCAGGACGGGCCCCTTCAACATCCCTTTTAAACCCCACCGCACCAAACCCGGGTTTAACCCCAAAAACCTCCACCACCGGGGACACCCCGCCCCCCACCCGCTGGTTTGGCTCCAAATTTTGAGCCCCCGACCGGGATAAAAAGAAGGGGGGGTTGTCGGGGAAAACCCCAACCCGCGTGGCTGCAATCGACCCGCCAAACCCACCCCCCCCGCTACCCCCAAAAACCAGGGCAACCGGGGGAAAAAATAAGGGTTTTCAGACACAAGGGGGAAAGGGCCTCCCACTCGGTTCCCTTACCCCAGCGTTTAAATTTCAAGCCGCTGAAACGTCTCCCTGCTGCCTCCCTCGGCGGGACACCCAAAATTTGCTGAACCCGAAAAAGCGGGCAACCCCTTGTCGCTTGTCCCTTCCTCGCCCGCCGCAGCAGCCTAAAGATCCACACCCCGCCCAAACCCACGCCAGCCTTAAACAGTGTTTGGGTCCTGATGAAAACCCTTTCCCGGAGCAGCGCGCTGGAAAGGGGGGGGGGGTTTTAGGGGCGGGGGGTTTTTATGCCCCCCCACCCCTTTTTGACCGGGGGATTGCCCATGTGCCTCCCTGGGAGGGAGGGAAAAAGCATCCCCCCCGCGGGGGACTACCCAAAGGCGGAGGAACCCTTTATAAAAACCCTTTTGGCCCTTCCCTCACAGATAATGGTATTATATCTTCCTTTAGTATGGAAAGGGAAGTACTGGAGGTAGGATTTGGGTGGGGGGGAATTAAAATGGACGCTTTATGTTTTAATTGTTTTCTTGGGGTGGGAAATTTTTGAAGATTTCTCTAAATTCCCAAATTTACGCATTTAAAAACGGATCCATTGTGTTCTTTTTTCCCAAGTATTTGTGAAACTTCCAATAAAAGTTTGAAAACTTTAAAAATGAGTCCTATAAAAGGGATAAAACATTTGTACATTAGGAAATTTATGATTGTTATTTTTATTTTTTGCTGCCTGATACTAAAAAAGGGGAAAAGGGGGAATTTCCCCAGGATGACTTTTCCACCTCCTTCTCCCCCAATAGGTTAATCCATTTGGGTCATTTCTTATATTTATAATAGATTTTTCTAAAACCCAAAAAGTTTTAAAAAAAAAAAAATGCTTATGTGTTGCCTGTTTTTCATAGTTTTCCAAAAACAAAATATTTTCCCCAAAATTTTTAGCCCAAAGTGCTTGGGGGTATTCCCCATTTACATGTTTTTTTTCCATCTTTTATTTTCATTATTATTTTTCCCTTGTATAAAAAGTGAAAATTAAAAAAATAAAGTATTAAAATAGCCCTTTTTTTAAACTTAATTCTTCATTTTACTAAGCACTTTAAAAACTAATTTGGGCTAGCTAATTTATAGGCAACATTTTTTATCTGTTTTCATCTAGTAAAAAGGGTTTTAAGATAGTAAATTTTTATTTTGGGTATTCTATCTAATTTTATTAAAATTAAGTAAATAATAAAACATCAAACCCAACCCCTTTTTATTTTATTATTCACTGATTTTTATTAATTTTCAAAATATTTCCCAATTTTGTCTGGGGACTTAAAACTTAAAGGGCTATTTAAAAAAGGGAGGGGAGTTAATTTTGGAAACTCCCCTGTCATAATACACTTAAATTTTTCCCATTTTGGCTAGTCAGACAGATTAACTTTTAGGCTTGGTTTAAACTCCCCTCCCCTTTCCATTTTCACATCTTAATTTTTTGTTTAAAAATTTTAGGGATGGTCAAAAATACAAAAGTGAATTCTGCATTGAGTGGGGCCCGTTTGGTTTTTGGGAATATAAAAAATTAAAAAAACTTGGCAATAGTCTTTAAATAAAATATTAACGTAAACATTTCCATTCACTGGTTTCCATTTCAATCCATTATTGTCCATTAATAAAACCCAAAAAATTTAAATGGTTTGTCTCCAATACCGAAACCCGGGCTTAAAGGACACCCTCATTAACCAAGCCAAAAAAAAGACCTTCTAAATTTAAATTTACAATTTTAAAACCCAAAATTTGGGGCTTTTCCCGATAGATCCACACCCCCTTTGACCCCAAAAACATTGGGCCTGTTTATTTTGGGGAATTTTAGTTGATAAACCAGAGGGCTTATCAAGGCGTTCCCCCGTGGAAAAATGGAAGCCCGGGAAACCTACCCTTTGGGGGCATTTTTTGTTCTCGAGGAAAAATAACGAAATTCCCCCCAACCCAAAGGACAATCCCCCTTAAAAGAAAATTTTCTTTACAATTCAATTTTCTTGAAGCAAAATTAAAAAAGGGGAAAAAATAAAATATATAAAAACAAAAAAATGTAATAACCCATTTTGCAACCTGGGTAAAAGTGCAAGGGGATAAGCATTTTGCCCCAACAAAAAATAAGCCAACAAATGACCGTGTGCAATTTAATTTCGTAGTAGACTTTGGGCCCTGCAAATTTTTTGGTTGGCAAAAGGGGAAAAAAAGGAAAAAATTTGCAAAGAGTTTAAAAATTTTAACCCCGTAAGAATTTTTTTTGATTGCAAAGTTTGTAAGGGGGCAAAAATCTAAGGTTCCAAAAAAAAAGCAAAGGGGTGAAAGGGGAAAAATTTTGAGTTAAAATTATGCTGATGTTTTGGACCGTTTTTCAACCCCCTTATGGGTGGTGCTAAAAAGTTTTGTTTTAGTTTAAAGATTACACACATTTTTTATTTTTTTTTCTTTTGGGGTTTTCCCAAAGGAGGGTTTTTGGCCCTTCAAAAGATGGGTAAAATTTGTAGAAAGAATATTGTAAAAAAGGGGGGTAAATTTTAAAAAATCCCTTTGGGAAAGGCAAGCTATGACTTTATTCTAACCCCTTGAAAAAAAGGGATTTTGGGTTGCCAGCAAGGATGCAGTGCTCCCCGAAAAAGTGTAAAGTAAAAATTGAGAGGAACAATTTCTTTTACCCTTTCACTTGTTTCTCTTGAAAATTTGCTCTTCTGCTAGCCTCTTTTTTTAGGGCCCTTTAAATCTCTAGTAAGGGGATTAAATTTGGGGTTTTACATTTTAATAGAAGACACTTGGAGTAATTGTGGCAAAAGCCTGTTCCATAAAAAACATTTACAGTGAAACCAAAAACCTTCAGAAAAAAGTGACAGCTTTTATCAACAAGTCCCAAAATTTTCTTTTGTTACTAGACCCTTTTAGAGGAAATACTGCCCTTTAAAACTAACATAGTGCTTTCTTTATTTATTTATTTATTTATCTATCTATTTATATTTTTATTTAAATTTTTTTTCCCCACCTTTCTCCTTGGGAAAGGACCAAGGTGGCTTACAGTAATGGGGGACAATATACAGCCCCCGAAAAATTTAAGAACATTCAAAGGGTTTAAAAACGGGAATTTGGGAAAAAGGGCATCTTTGAAAAATTTAAAAAAAATATCATTAAAGTTTCAAAGAGCAACAAAAACCCAAAAAAAAATCTTTTTGAGGGGGGGAAAGTACAGTAAAAATGGAAAAAAAACCCGGTGTTTTATGAAAAAACTATTATGTAAACCCCCGCATTTTAATGCATATAGAAAAACACATAGTAGGGAATCCCTCCCTTAGGGAAAAGCTTGCCTGAAAAAGGGAAGGGCTTTCCTGCTTCCAAAAAAAGACAGCAGAGTTTGGGGCGTCCTGGCCCCCATTTTTTTGGAAAGGGGGGTTCTAAAGTTGGGAGAGCAACAGGGGAAGGCCCCTTTCCCTGTGTTTTTTTTGAGGCACACCTTTTGGGGAAAGGGGCTGGAATGGAGGAAAGGCCTCTCCCGTTTACCTTAGCCCCCCGGCCCGTTTAAAATCGGATTTTTTATTTGAAAGGGAAATCAGGGCCCAGGCCCTTTGGGGCCCTTTTCAGGTTAAGGTCAGGGACATTAAATTTTTGCCTGATTGCTGGGTTTAAAGCCAAAGGAAAAGGTGGTGATAGGGTGTCATTTGATTCTGTAACCCACCCCGGGCAGCAATCTTTCCGCCCGCATTTTTTGGGGCCCTTGAAGTTTCCCGAGATTTTCCAAAGGGTAGCCCCACACGGGGGCATTACAAAACCCTCCCCCGATCACGGGGGGTTTGGGACCCCCCCAAACCCCGGGGCCCCCAAAGCATGAAAATCCACAATTTGCTGAAGCAGCAAGGGGGGGGTTGGGGGGAGTGGGGCAATCATCGCCTGTCCCGGGAAATGTTAAGGGGGTTTTTGAAAGGGGTGTTGTGGGGGGCTGCCTCCTGCCCCCACCCCCCCGTTTCTTTCCCCAGACTTCTGGTTCGGGGCCATCTCCATTTTAAAAGCTTTTGGGTCCCAAAGCATTTTTAAAGGGGAAAAATTTTTTTCCCCCTGTAATAAATTGGCTCAGGCATCCCCAAAGGGGGGAAAAATTTTTCCATTGAAAGATTGAATCAAAGCCCTTTTTAATTTGGGGTTTTTTGGGGGCCCCCGCGCGCCCCGCGTGGCCCCCCCAGGTTCTCGGAAAAGGTTTTTGGGGGTGGCAAGGAGTGACTGATTGCCCCCCGTGCCCCCCCCCCGGCAGGCCCCAAGGGTTTTCGGAGGAGTGCGGGGGGGAGCCGGGGGCAACCCCAGACCCCCCCCCACCCCCCCTTTGGTTTTGGGTGCCGGTACTGTTGGGTCCCCGATTTTTAGGGGAATGCGTTTCCGAATTTCGAAATTTTGGGGGGGGGTTTATGTTTTAGTAGTCCAGCCCAAGTTTTAATAGGGCCCGTGGCAAAGTGTCCAGAGCAGGTTTCTCAAGAAATTTGGGGATTAAAAAAGGGATACTAGTTTTAATTGTGGGAAATGCCTCCTAGGGCCCCATCTGTGACTTGGGGGTTCTAGGTCAAGTCCAGGAGAAACCCCCAAAAATAAAAGCCCTTTTTTTTTAATTTGGGGGGGAATTTCCCTTTCCGTTTAAATTTTCATCCCTTTTTCCTTGTTTTTCCCTTTTGCGGGCCCGAAGCATCTCCCATCTTATATGCATTTTGTTTCGGTTTTTTTTTCCTCATGTTGCCTCCCAAGGGGGGGGGGGCTGTTCTGAATGGCCCCTGGGAAACATTTTGGAAATACTAGGGCCCCCGCTTTGGGTGGTTTTGGGGTTTTAAAGAAGGAAAAGGTTTCAAGGTTTTTTTAAACAGAACCCCCTTTCCCGGAATTTTCCCGTTAAACAGGGCTCACATTCAGTGAACTTAGGCTTTGCTTTGGGTCTAGCCATGTTTTGGTTTTGTTTCCAAAATTTTTACTGCTGGTAGCCTGAGGGATTGGGAAACCACTACCCTTTTAGGGAGGTCAGGGAAAAAAGGGACAGGGGTTGGGGGTTTGCCTTGGGATGCATTGGATATGTTTTAATTTAATGGGCACTCTTCAATGTAAAAAAAAGCACTTAAAAGCTTCCCGTTGTTAAGGCTTTCTGAATCTGGAAGTTCAGGGTTCTCTTGAGGTTTCAAAGCTTCCGTAACACGGCCAATGTAAAGTTGCTTTCTAGATTTCATGGTTCCAAGGCCCCTGGCATATGGCTGAAAAAGATCCAAATTTAAACCCGTTCATGTTTAAAGGCATTTTTCTGCCAGAGAAGTAAATTTTTGACTCATTTCTGCTTTTAGTAAATTTCAAAGGGGGGTGGGTTATGAAGGAAATATGGAATTTTTTTGGCATTATACAGTGGTAAACCCGCGCCAAAAATTTTTCATCCCTTTTGTTAATAAAAAGATTTTATAAAAACATTGCTACAGGTTGTTTCAAGGGGAAAAAAAACTTTAAAAAAAACCCTTTTAAAAACCCCCCAAAGTCAAATTAAAAAAAACTTAGGAATTTTTCCCCAAAATGAGAAAGGAAATGTTTTTTATTTAAATGTGTGTTTTGTGTTTATTTCTTTGTCTGCACCATTTTCACATTCAAATTAAAAAATGCATTAAATTTGCCTGGATGTAAGACGGAGATTGAAATAAATGCCACATTGGGAAATTTTTTAATGAAAATTTCTTTAGAAATTTTTTTATGCACAATGTGCGGGATTGCAAAAATTTTGGCACTTACAAATCACAGGGGGCATATTTAAAGGCCCGAAAAAAATGTTTATAAATTTCCCGAGTTTTTTCAAAATGGAAATTTCCCCCCCGGACAAATATAATTTTCCCCCTTGCAAACAAAAAATTAAAATTTAGCTGTCTTCCCCACATATTGCTATTATAAGGTTTAACCCGAACCCGCTAAAAGGGGTTTCCCCTTTTTTTACTGTTTGCCCCCCAAAAAAACCCCCTTTTCTTAAAAAACAAACCCGATGCCTTTTGTTTTTTTTTTTTATTTTAGAGCAAGGGTTTAATCCCCTCCCCCCCGTTGGGTTATGAAGATTTTAAGTGGTTTTGAATTTTTTTAGTAAAATTTTAAAATTAAAGAAAAATGTTAACAAGGGTGAAAGGGGAAAGATTGATGGTCTGGCCCCCCCGTTTTTCCCCTTTATTAAAATCAAATAGAATAAAAAATTTTGTATTTATTTCTTTTAATTTATTTTATTATTTTTTTCCCCAAGGACCCCCCCCCCATCCCCTTTTGGGGTGGAACTTCCCGGGCGGTTTACAATTTAAAAAAAAGAATTAACCCGAATAAATACAAATTGGTTTATAACCCTTCCCGAAAAGAAAGGTTTGATCGTTTCAAAATTTTTTGTTTGTGTCATATAATTCAGGATTGTTATTTTCTTAATAAAAAAAAGGTTTCCCTTTAACATTGTTTTTATTTTTTTTAATGAAAAATTATTTTATATGCCCTTTTGTCACTTTTTGGCTGGATTTGGGGATGAAATGAAGTTTTTAAATTTTTTTTCATTATTTGTTATTCTTTCTTTTTTTATGGGGAAATGCCCTGTGGTTTTTCACCCAACCCTGCCAGGGGTTGGGGGGTGCAGGAAACCGCGGTTTGTTTTGGGGGCCCCCCCCAGCAGGTCAGTGGTGCGCAGGCTGGGGAGGTGAGAAAAAAAAAAAAAAAAAAAATTTTTAAAAAGGTAAAAGGGTTGTAGTTTTGACAGGGAAAGTCGTTTAAATGTAAATTTAAAAAATTTAAAAAAAATGGATTCTGTTTAATTGTTTCCTTTTCTTTTGGGTTTTGGGAAGAATTTTTTATCTTTCCTATAAATTTTTGTGCTTTGTATATTGTTTTGTTTTTTACTTTGTTCCCGGGTACATAAATTTTATATAAGTTTTGTTTTTTTAAATTCAATTGCCCCTTTTTATTTTTCTCCTAGCTACTTAATCACTAAGTTTCATTTTTTCTTCCACCCGCACTTTCTAATCACTGCTAGGGGTTTTTTCTATTTCCTTGAAAAATAACAAAAAAACCCCATCTGCAAAAAAAGGGTTTTTTATTTCTTTTTAAAATAAAAATCTGACCTTTTCCCCTTTTGTTGGGGAAAAGATTTGGGGGCTTAAACTTTTATGGGGCCCTCCACACTGGGTTCCCTGTGGGGTTCAGGGGAAATCCCCCCCAAAGGGGGCCCAAAGGGAGCACCGCAGT
The DNA here is from genome assembly GCA_037367305.1 of Phrynocephalus vlangalii. Taxonomy (NCBI): domain Eukaryota; kingdom Metazoa; phylum Chordata; class Lepidosauria; order Squamata; family Agamidae; genus Phrynocephalus; species Phrynocephalus vlangalii. The sequence goes on along the minus strand of JAWVWN010000941.1, from coordinate 25,020 downwards.
GGGGGGTGCTTTAAAAAAGGGGTCCCACAACAACAACAACAACAACAAAAAACAACAAAACAACAACAAAACAACAACAAAATGCCAAACCGGGGGCCCCAAAATACAGGGTTTTTTTGGAATGCCTGGGCTAAAGTCATTGGGAAGCTGTAAATGCAGGCCCCCCGCTGGGCACTTGCAGCAATAAAATAAATAAAAAAAAATAAAAATAACAAAAAAAAGGGACCGAGCAGGGCCCCCGAGCTTTCAGGGTGATTTGGGGGTTTTTTTTTAAAAAAAATTTTGAAACGCTGTAGTGTGGGCCCCCCGTGGGGGTGCTTGCAGCATAACCCAAAAAAAAATAAAAAAATAAATAAATTAAAAAAAATAAAAAAATTTAAAAAAATAAAAAAAATAAATAAAAAAATAAAAAAAAAAGCACTTTAAAAAAAGGGCCCCCTCGCTGAAATTTGGGGGCCCCCCGCTTTTGGGACTTATTTTTTTATTTAAATTTTTTTATTTTTATTACCCTTTTGCTGTTTGGCACCTGGAGTAGGAAAATGGGCAAGCCCCCTCCAGTTTTTGCCAAGGGAAAAAAAGGGATGGACTTTTGGGGGGGCACGAAGAGTCAGTCAGACTGTAATTTACAAACACACCCCACCCCAACAAAATATATAAATCAAAAATTTTCCACATCTGGGGGATTCCTGGCATGCCCCTCGGGGGGGGGAAATTGGGGGGGGGTTTTATGGGGCCCATGGTTTGGGGGGGGAGAGGGCTGCTCTGGGATGCTTTTTCCCAAAGATGGGCTTGCCCTTAATTGCCCCTTTTCCCAGCCCCACCCCCAAAAACCTCCCGGTACAATTGGGTGGCTTTAGTTGCCAACCCTGCCGGGCAAAATGTTATCCTAAGATCATCCAAAGGGCTTGAAGTGATTTCCAAAGTAAATTTCCCAGTGTTTGCTTAGGTGGTTCGCACTGATCCCCTATCTAGAGTGGAGTCAGCCCCTGGGGCCCCAGATGGGTGGACAGAGCCCCTTTGGGGAGCAATAGGGAGATAGCCCCCCTTTGTCTGGAGTGGGCACAGGTTGGTAATTTTACCACCCCAGATTACAGTGCCCCTTTCCCCAACCCCCTACAGGAAAGTTTGGGTTTCCCCCTGTTGACCCCGGCCTGGTTTTTTTCTTTTTTTTCGTGACCCGGGAAGGGGGCCTTTAGGTTGGGGATGCTCGGCAATTTTGGGGGAAGAGGCTGGTTGCCTTTGTGTTTGTGGGGGGTGCAAGGGTAATTTGGGATTCGGGAGGCCCAAGTTAGTAAACCCCTAAGGTGCCCCAGGGGCATTTAATTTAAAAATATTTCATATTGAATTTAGAAGCTAAAAAAATGGCACAAAGGGTTAAAAAATCAGGCAAATTCTGGGGGTTATGATGGGGTAGCAGATTCCATTAATTGGGATGATTTCTGAACCCGGTGGGGCATCCCCCAAAAACCCTTTAATTTTCCCTGAATTTCTATGGTTTTGGGGGGGATTAAAACCCTGAAAATTTCCCATTTTTCAGGTTTCCCCCTTTGCAGGGGAAAATGTTTGGGTTTGGGTTTAAGTTAATTATTCTAAAAAGAACGGGGGCCCAATTTACCCAAACATACAGTTGTCTCACCTCTTTTTTTTTGGGGGTTGGGGGGGGCCCCAAAAACTATTTTTAACAATTTGGGTTTTGGGGGGGTGAAACCCGTCATAGGGAATTTTAGTGTTTTGTCCCCCAACATCTTTAATGCTTTTTCCACCTTTCCTTTTTTAATTCCCCAAAATTTAAATTTAAATTTTTAACACCGGGCTATTTTGTTTAAGCAGGGGAAAATTGTTTTAACCAGGCAAGGGCATCATTAATAAACCCCTTTAAATTTTTTTATTTTTTCCAAACTACGTTTTGAAAAAAAAACACCATTCAAAATTTTTACTGAGGCCCCCAAACATTTTATTTTTTCTAGTTAGTGGTTTTAGTATTTTTTAAAAATAAAAATATAACCTTTCACCACTCACACACACAACACACAAGAGAGAGGGAGAGTTGCATCTGAATTTCCCTTGTTTTTTTTATCCCCAAAACAGGGTTTTTCCCCGATGTTTTGGGAAGTTGGTGGGTTGTCGTATTTTAACTTACTCTTTTCTCAAGAAACAAAGTGAATGTGTTTGTGACTAATTTGGCTCAAAAAGTCAACATTTCCCCAAAAACTGACATAGAAAAACCCAACCCGAATAATAAAACACCATTTGACAGCAGACTGAAGAGAAACACAAACTGTGGGGGAGTGGCAGCCATTTTTTTTGGGCACTGTGTTTAAAGTGGTAGTTGGTTTCCCCCTTAAAATAAGCAACATTAAAGCTTTAGGGAAAACCCCCTTTGGAATTTTTTTTGGTTGCTGCATTGCTATTAAGGGAAAAGCTAAACTTGGCTTTTTTTGTAGAAAAGTGATTGAGAAAAAAGGGGAAGTATTAAAAGGGGAGATATTTAACCCAGCTATTTTTCTGCACTTTCTAGGTTTTACAAGGGAGTGCTATCAGGTTATAATTTCATTTCCTCAGCTATCTTAGAAAAATGAGGATGGTTTTCCATAAATTTGGGCAGTAAATTTTTTCCCCAAATTTTTAATGTGTCCCCTTGTTTTTTATTCAAAATTTACTGGGGCAAGAGCCTTTTTTTTCCCAAAAAAAAAAATTTCCCCCCTTTTTGTCATGCCAAAATTTCCCTTTTTACACTAATTTTTTATTTTGGATTTCCCAAAAGGCCGCTTTGAAAAAGCTGGAATTCTTTTAAAAAAGCTCCGCCAAGCTTTAGTGTGCTATTGCAGAAAGGTTGTTTTAAAATTTTTTTCAGTTTCCCAAAAATAGCTGGGAAATACCCGGAAGCGAAAGAAAAGGGGTTTTTCCAAACCCAAAAAAGTTTTGAGTTAGTTTTTGGGGTCCCAAAAAAACTGCCCTCCTAGTTTTTTTCAATTTTTCCCCATCTGTTTTACTGTTTTTTTTGGGGTTTAGAAATAAACTAAATTTCCCTGCGTTTTCAAAAATTTAAAAGCAATTTTTTTTTAAAATTTTTTTTTTGAAAAAAAGCATTTTTCAAACAATCTTTTTTATCTGTTTTTTTTTTGCATTAATTCGGTTTCCTTTTCCCCTTCCTCCCCCCTTATCCCCCTTGCTTCTAAAACTCCTTTCTCTTTTTTCCCCCTTTAAAATTTTTTCAGGAAAAACCCTTCTCATCCAATCTTTCGATCCTTTTCGGTGACTGCAATAATTTTAAGCTAAACTATTAAAGGTGATTTTCCCGGTTTTACAAATTAATTTTTCCCAAAATTTTAAATTTTTTCACCCGACATAAATTTTTGGAGGTGGGATACACAAAACACTCATGGAAAGATGCAACAAAAACACCCCTTAAATTCTTCAATAAAATAATTTCAATCCCCGCCCGTTAAGCCCGTATAAATTTATTGGGTTTTGAACATTGCCAGTTTAAGCTACAATTGTGCATCATTTTTTTGCTTTCTTCACAATTATTTTCAATTAACTTAGAATGGACTTTTATCTCTTGGGTATGCCTGCCCGTTTTTCAGATTCAAACCCCCAATTTCCCTTTCCCCGTGCCAATTATTTCCTTTTCCCCTTAAACTATTAGGGATTAAACATAATTACTGAAAAACCCCCCTGTTCAGTGAAGGGGAATTTACAGTAGCTAAAAAATAACCCATCCACTCTTTGGGTACTTTTTATTTATTTTTCTATTGGTTCTGGCTTTGGGGTTTTGATTGTTTTTTTCTTGAAATATTAAAAGTTGTTTGTAATTTTGTAGAAATCAGGGTTTTTTTAGTACGCTGAAAAAACATTTCATGGGCTTTTTTAAAAATTGGTTACTTAAAATTTTAAAAACTTAGCATTTTTTTACATGTTGGAAATGAAAAGGGGGAGAAAATGGGGGTAAAAATTTTTGTTTACTTGGATTTTCAAAAAACAAAAAAAATCAAAATAATTCCCCTCCTGAAAAAAAAGTGGGCCCAGAATCCTGCTTTTGGGCATCTATGGATGCACCAGTAATTGCCCCCAAATAGTCACCCCTCTGCCTGTCTCACTTTATTACTTCAAAATGCCCTTTCACACCCCTTAATTTCTGAAATTTTGGAAACAGGGTGGGGGTTCCTACTCACAAGTCTTGGGAAATGGGAAAAAAACTAAATGGGGGGGGGTGTCACATCCCCTTTACCCAAATGAGTGAATTGCCCACTTTTTACCCCAAATTTATTTCTTTCTAATTTCCCAAAGTCTTTCCATCCCAAATAAGAAGAAAAAAAATGAAACTCTTGGTAAAATGGAGATTTTAAAATTCCCAAATAGACTTCTCACTTTAGCCCAATTTTTTCCTAAAGGGTTTCACACTTTTTACCATTGGTTTCCGATCAAGACTGGCCCCTTTTACCTTTCCCCCTGTTCCCCCCCCGTTTTTTTTTTTTTGCAACTTTTTGTTTTGTAAGTTTGGAGAGGGGGACAGCAGGAAAAAAAAACAGTTTTCATTGTCTTTCATAATTCAGATGAAGTTATTTGTAATCAATTTGGCTGGTTTTAAACTGAAGTCCTTTAACAACACATGTAGGAACCCGTCACAGCAGAGGAAAAAGGGGGGGTAGGGGGGCTTTTTTTTTCAGAAATTTGGGAAACTTCTGAATGAACCTTTGGAGCCCAGTATGTTTGGGAAACCCGAGGAATGAAATCCCAAACCAAAAACCCCTTTTTTTGAGTGGGCTCACGTTTGGGGCCCAAATCCCCTGAGGAAAAAACCTCCCAAAAATAAACCCTTTTTCCCTTTCCCTGAAGCTGGCCAATCAGACAGGGGAAATGGGATGGGTGGGATTTCCCCGCACAGACCAAAGGAAAAAAAAACTGCTAAAATTTTGCTAAAAAAGGGGAGCATAAAAGTAATGTTAACCAAATTGGGGTGACCAAAAAAAAAAAAATACAAAAAAACCCAAAAACACAAAAACAAATAGTTTTATTGGGCAGCAGGGGAAATTTTAAAATTTTTTTGTCAATCGGAAAAGAAAGCTCTTGTCAAACTCTCAGAAATGCCTTTTTTTCCAAAGAAAAAAATTTACAATTATACCTGGAGGTCACTATTTAAAACCCCTTTTTAAAGGGAAAAGCATCTGGGGGGTGAAAACAGGATTTTGGGTTTTTCCCGAAAATTTTAAAACTTATCAAGGGAAGAGAAATTTAAATTTTATGTAAAATTACATACCCTTTTAGAGCCACTTTAATTTTGGTGTAACTTTCAGTTAAAAAGGCAATGCTATGCAGGGCCAAAAAATACCTTAGAGATTTGTTTTACATAGTTGGTGGAACAAAGTTTGATTTCAGTTAGGGGAAAAAAGTGTCCCGAAGGATGCCCTGGTATTTATCACAACCTGCTATTTTTAAAAAATTTGAGCCCCAAGGGGGATTAAAAATTTTATCTTGAGAAGTGGGGTATGGGAAAACAATTCCAAATTTTCCTCAGGGAAATGAGTAGGGGAAAAGGGGTTTTCCAGGAAAATTTTCAGGTTTTAATTTTTTCCCCCAGTTGTACTAAACCTGTTTAGGGTGGGGGGAATCCCGGGTTTTAAAAAAATGGGGGAATTTGTGGGCAAAAGTAAAGGGCACAAAATCTTGGAAATCTTTTCCCGTTTTCTTTTTAAATTTTTTAAAAGGATGTCAAGATATCCCCACTCCCCTGGGGGCACATAGTCCCGCTATTCTCAGCCTAAACTACCCAAAAGTAAAAATAAAAAACTGTGTCTTCTCTTCCCTTTGGGGGTTTAGTGATGCCTTTCTCCCCCCATTGGCAGGAGTTAAAACCGTTAGTTGTGACATAAATCCCCGCAGCAAAGACAGGAAAAATTTTTTATCTTCTCTGGCCATGGTGTTTTCACAGGTTTCCCGGCTGCAATCAAACTGGATTAAAAATATTAATTATGTTTGATTTTTGGGGGGGGAAAATTTGTTTTCCCCCGGGCCTGACAAAAAACAGAAGATAGATGACATTTTTTTTTCCCCAAAATTCCCCAGTTTCCCCCCAGCAATGGAAAAAACCCAATTTTGGGGAAAATGCTTTTGAAAGGAAAGAGGGGAAAAGTCAGAATTTTCTGCCCTTAAACCCTGATGTTACTAAAAATTTTTCATCAGATTTTTTGTGCCCCTTTTAAGTAAATATGACTTACTGTATTGGGCGACTATTTGGGGGTTTAAAAAGGTTTTGGGGCAAAAGAGATGGGGACGGTTACTGTTTGTCGTTTCCGTTAGTAATGAAAAGACAAACGAAAATTGTGATGAAAAAAGAAACGAAATGAACAGGGAAACCCCAAAAAAATTTTGGGGCATTACGTTTGTTTTGTTAAGGGCGCCGCCCCAATGAAATGAGCTGTTTTTAAATTTCAAAAAACGCCCTGGACATCCCTAAAAAATCAGTGATAATAATTTATTTTGTCTGAAATACCTACCGGATGTTGGGGGCCTTTAAAAAGTTTGTTTTTGTTTCTTTTCCCTCGCGATGTATTTTTCTTTTCCCCTTTAAAAAAGGATGCGCCAACCCGCCACAAAATGGAGGCAAGCCATGGATGTGGGATCCAAAGTTCAAAAGAAACATGCCCAGGTTTTTCCCGATGGGAAGGGCAGGGGTTTTGGGAGCCACAGAGGGCCCTAAAAAACTCTGGCCAAACCTCCCCTCCCCCCTTGCAGTCTCTGGTTGGGGTGTTTGGGTGGGTTGCTGTCTCGCCCACTGGGAGCTTTTAGTCCTTGGGAAACCTCCCGTGTGCATGGGATGCTGGTAAACCCCTTGTGAGTTCCCCCCCCTGCCCGCGTGAGTCACTCTGGGGCTGCCCTTTCACCCTGGGCAACGCCCGCCACTGCCCTTTTCAAACCTCCCCGCATACCAGTTTTATACTGTTTTCTCTGCCAGATCCTTTTTTTTTTTTTTTTTTTTCCCCCTTTGGGCTGGGGGATTGGGGGATGCCCGCGGGACGGACATGTTTAAAAATCGGCAAAAAAAATGGGGTTTTGAAACGAAAAAAGAAAAAAGAAAAAAAGGTTTTTTAAAGAAAAATTTTTTAAAAATTCCTGACAAACGGAAATGAACTGAAACGACTCTCAATGACAAAAGAAAAAAAAAAACCCCCAAATTTTTTTTGTTTCGTGCCCCTCTCTTAAAGGAAATATTTAAAGGGGTCATTTTTCATTGCCACGTCCAAAAACTTCCCACGGTGGCAAAGGGGGGGAAAAAAGGGATTCTTCTCTTTAAACCCGGTAAAAAAATTGTTCTTTCCCGGGTGCCAATTCTTTTTTCCCCCATCTAGGCCCGATGCCTCTACACTCAGGTAGATGTGCCCAAAAGGGTTTGGGGAATGTGGGGCCCGATAGAAAAACGGGAAGTCCTAGTGACCAAAAAACTTGCCTTCCAACAGGGGAAGCCTGGTCTACCCTGAAATTTTCATTTTACCACCTTTCCTTTTTTGGAAACAGTAATAGCGTGCTTTTGTGGGTGATTGGGGGGAAAGGCTTGGTCAACTGTGTCCCGATGGATCGAAAAATAGCCTAGTGAAGCCTTTATTAATTTAATTTTATCTTCCCCCCTACCCCTTTTTTTTAGCCTGCTGAAATTGGATCTGCCCCCGATAGTCTGCTGCCATTTTTTTCCCCTGGTTTGGGATGTTTGGTGGGTGAGGAAAAAGGGGTAATTTTTTTGACAAAAGGACTGTTGCCCTATCTAACTTTTAAACCCTTTTTAAGGGCTTCCAACAATAGTAAATTTTGTATATTATCTAATTTTATATTGCTGTAAGGAAATGGGATAAAGTTATCAAAGGGGGCCGCTCAGAGGGAAAAGCATTTCCCCCAAAAGAGGGCCCGAGGTTTTTTTTCAGACCCCACCAGGATTCAGAATTTGTTTCATCTGCTTGATCTGAGAGGCCCGACTTGCAGCTCGTTGCCTTTTTTCTGTATTTGAAAACAACTATTTAAAAAAGAACCCGATTTCTTTCAGTGTTGGGGGAAAACAAGGTGAAGCACCCAAAAAATTTCTACAGTGCCTTTTTTTCCGCAAAATGGCTTTAAAGTGACCTGGGCGATTAAAATAAATTTTTTCACTGCCGCTAAGGCAAAGTATTGGAAAGGTACTCTTTATGGGGGAATGGAAACCCCTTAAAAAATGCTTGGGATTTTATTGACATTGGAGCTCTAAATTTTTACACGAGCTTTGACATTTATCTCAGCTGTTTGAAACTGAGAAAATGTTTCAGTAGAAACATAGCACAAACTTCATAGTCTTCATCAGGGCTTTTAAGAAGTTTACAATTTTAGGCACAAAAGAAAACTTAATTTTATCCAAACTAAATGCCCAAACTTTTAAAACAGGTTTTTGGTACCAAAACCCAAAGGGGTGAGCTAAAAATTTGGGTAAACTCGCTTATTATCTCTTTTCTTAAGTGGGTCACAAAGCAGTGTCCTTTCTGTATCTGTTCCTTTGACCCTTTTTTCAAAAAATTTTGAAACTGTCCCTTTTTTTAACATTGTTTTTGGGACTCTTTTTCTTGTTTTAACAGGCATTTTGCCGACAGGTGAATGGATTTTGACCTTTCTGATTTGGTAAAGGGGCCTTTCTTTGTTCCCTCCAAAAAGGCATTCAAGCTATTTTGATAAACTTAAAATGCCTCCACCTTTAAAAAAAAAAACAAGTTTAAAGTCCCCCCAGTACCCGGGTTGGACATTTTGCCCCAGAAGGCAGAAAAATTTTACAGGTGCCTTGCCCCGCACTAAAAGGGGAAAAGACACCCAAAAGAGATGGGGGACAAAAGACCCCTTTTTCCCTTCCCCTTTTCCATTAATTTATTCTGTTACCTAATGAAAAAGAATAAAAAGACCCTAGGGGCAATTTTTAAAACGAAACCCAATAAAAAGGAAAAGAGAAAAAATGGTTTGGGTTTGGTTTGTTTTGTTAATGGGGGGGAGAGTGTTTTCCCACCTGGGGGCCCGGTCTGGAAGTTTCCTTCGGGGGAGCGACCAGAAAGGGCGGGAAGCTGGGCTGCCGCGCTACAGCTGTTTGCGCGGCCACGGTTTTTCGGCACGGGGAGGGAAAAAAAAAAAAAAATAAAAATTACAAAAAAAGGAAAAAGCCAAAAAGGCCCCGGGATGGCCCGGTTGGCAAAACCCAAAATCTTAAAAAATTTTTTATTAAAAAAAACCCGCGTGAAAAGGGGCCCCCGGGGCCCACAGTGGGGCACGGGGGGGGGGGGGACCTACAAATACAGTGTAGCCAGAGCAAACCCAGAAGTAAAAAAAACAAACAAAAAATTAAAAAAAGAATAAAAAAAAAAAATAAAAAAAGGGGCACCTTCCCGGGGTTTAAGTTTAAAAGAGTTGGGGTCGGGGAAAAATTTCCCCCCCATGTAGTTGGAGCAGCCCCACTCCAAGGGGGGCATTTTCCAAGGGCGCGTGGAGGCGAACCCGTGGCCCCCATGGGGCACGAAAGGCAAACCCCCGGGGGGAAAAAGAGGATCCTTGGGAAAGGGGGAAAGGTCGGCCCCCTTATGAAGGCACCGCCCCAAGGGCCGCCACCGCTTTTCCACCCCCCCTCGGGGCCTCTTTTGAGGGTTTTTCGGGGCGGGGGGAGGGACCGGTTTAAGGGGAGCTGCTGGCCCCGGGGGAGGCTGAGCCTTGGGAAGGCTGGTCCTTTTCCCAGACTCCCAGTAGGTTAATTTGGGAGGTGCTGGGGGTGGGCCCGGGGGAAGGATGTGGGTGCCGTTTTTTTTGGCCCCCCAGGGACGGGTTGGCATTAGCCCCAGCAGCAGAACCCGCCCGTGGGGCTCTATCGTGGGGGGGAGCCATGTTTGGGGTGTCCGCTCAAAGGCGCTGTCGGTAGAGGAAGAAATTTTCCCCGAAAATAAAGGGGAAAAAAAAGCCCGCTAGAGTAAAGGGGACGGGGGCACCACAATTTAGCACCAGGGGGGGGTCTGCCCCTTTGAACATTGCCAAAATGCGCCCTGCGGAGGCCACAACCCGGGCCGTCATCTTTTTTCTCCCCGGCACCTTTTCAAATGGGCCCAAACCCCTGAGTTTGGCCCCCCCCCTTTCTGGACATTTGGGCCCGACCCCAAACGGGACCGGAAAAGGGAAATCGCCCAAGCTGCCAGCAAGCCCCCACTGCCCTCCTGACAAGTCCGCCCGCCCGCCCCCCTGTGGCCACCCAAAAAAGCACCGAAGGTGCCCATTCTGCCCCGCCAGGGCCAAAACCCTCTTTTTTGCTGGGCAGCAGAAGTCAATTTTTTCCCAAAAAAGGCATGGTCCATGTCAGCGCCTCAAAAAGCCCCCGCCCTTTTTCGGAACCAGGAGCCACTGCCATGGGCCCAAACCCCCTCTGCCCCATGGTAAGAACCACCTGAAACCCTTTAAAATGGTTCTGGTTTGTAATTTAAACTTTTTTTTTAAAATTTCCCCGAACCCAAACCCGAAAATAAACCAAGGGGGGGCCTGAATGAGACGAACCCGAACCCTGGGGTTTTTTGGGTTTTTGCCCCCCCTCTAGGGCCCAAAAAAAAAGTCAATTTGCTAAGGGAAAAAATTTTCTGAAACAAAATCTTTCAGAAGAGCCCGCACTTTGGAACCACCCTGTGTCCCCTCCCTGGACCTTGGAAAAACTATTGTCACTTTTCTTATTTTTTATTTTTAAAATGAAAATGTTCCTTTGGGTTTTCCCCCCAAAGTGGAGCAAAAAAAGTTTCATAATTTATATGTTTTTGGGGATAAAGGGGCCCAAAGGGGTTGATGCAAAAATCAAAACTTTGGGAAAAAAGTTTCCCCCATGCCCCCTAGAGGACATGAAGACTTCCTGAGCCCATTTTAGTTGGGGTGTTCCAGGGGGCCCGGGGGGGGGGGTTTTGAGTGTTATCTAGCCCCCACAAGGGGAAAGGGGGGGGCCGTCACTTTTTTATCTCAAATTACCCACCCCACAATCCAATTTTTGGCCCTTTTAAGTCTTACCCAAAATAACCAAAAAAACTCCTTCTCAAAGGGAAAGCTGCTTCCCCCTTTTCCCCGCCAGCCTTTTCCCCGGCACTGAGAAAAAACCTGAATTTTCCAGAAAGGCCCTCGTCCATGTTTTTCCCAATTTCCCCTGTTTTACCTCCCCGAAATACATGATTTATGATGAAAGATGATAATTAATAAAAAAAATTAAAATAAAAATAATTTAAAAATAATAAAATAATAATAATAATAAAAAAATAATAAAGAACAAATTTCAGTTTAAGGCTTTTTTGGGGAAAAGAAAAATCCAAACTTTTGGGCCCCCCAAAGTAGACTCTGTAAAGTTTCAGATGAAACTACCGCCATGTATTGGGGTTTTTTTGCAAGAAAAATTGCTCAGGGCTGATTACAAAAAGCGCCATAATGCAGGGGGCTTTAAATGGGCCCCTGGAATTTTTTGTCAGAACTATCATTGGCCCGTAGCAAAGCCCGGTGGGAAACATAAAAATCAACTGTTTTTCACTTTTGTAAAGCGGAACCCTTTGGGGAAAAGTACTTCTCAAATGCCCTTTTGACACCCGTTCAATTTTTTCTATGGGAAATTTCCACAAGATTGGCACATTAACTATACATTTTGATTTTAAGATTGTGGGGGGTTGAGTTGAAAGAACTGGAAAATTTTAAAATCCTAAGGGGGGAAAAAAAGGGTTTCCCGTATTGTTTTACTGGGTAGGGGTTCAGGGGCCCGCCCAGGTTTTTAGGGACTTTGTTTCAAAAACTCCAAAATGACTGTCAAAATATAACTTTTTGGAATGGCACTGTTAAAAACCCCTTTCCCCAAAAATTTTTCCAGGCCAAAGAAAAATCCCGGAGTCCCAAAGCAAAAATTGAAAGCACGTAACAACTATTGTGTTGTCAATCAGGGAGTGAAATTTGATCAAATGATCAGGGGTTACAAATTTCTTTTTTTTCATGGCTGCAAGGAAAATTTATTTACTGGATCATTATAAATGCACACATTTGTTTTCATGAAGTTGGGAAAATCAGCAAGACATTGTTTACTTTTCCAGAAGTTGAAAATTTACAAATGGACTTCCTTTTCTTGTGAGACTGAAATGTTTCATTATTCATCTAAGTAGCTTTCTCAGACTGAGAAATTTGGTGCGCGAGGCCTCCAATTGGTGCAAGACACCAACTTTCTCAGACTGACAAAGCTACTTGGATGAGTAGTGAAATGGATGGATCCACAAGAAATGACGTCCAGTTGCCATGACTGAACTTCCAGATCACCTCCCCTGGATGACTGAGAATCTTCACAGACGTCTGTCACATACCAAGCCAAGTGACTGTTGTGTGAGAGCAAATGGCTATGACTGTTTCTTAACTTGTAGAAGTTTGGTGCCAAGACTTATGGCAATGGACTTACATGGGAGGGAATTAGTAGTATGAATCTATCCATAAAGTCCCGTGATTTAAGTTGTATGTGTTTCATTTTTCATTTGTAACCTTCCTTGCACCGTTCCAATGGGAGAAATGCAGGATATAAATTTTTTTTAAGTGAAGGAATTCTGAAGTTTTTTTTTTTTTTTTTTGACAATGTACTATCCACTTAGTAAGGTTAGGAATTCTGTGCCCTCGTGACTTTTATTGTGGCCACAGAGTGTATCCCCTTAGCCCTACAAACTTTCTCCTGATGCTGCTTTTGGGGTATTTTTATTACCTACCCCCCAAAAGTGTTCTGCTTAAAGTGAACATAGCACACCCTGAAATTCCATGCACAATTTTTTCAAAACCTTATTTTGGAGTGGGAAGAGTTAAAAAAAAAACAATTTCGCCTCTTAGTCACTTGTGTTTATATTGGGAGCAACTGGTGTCTATAGTGGATAGAAAAGTGTGATAAATGACCCCACCCACATAGTCCCCTTCTACAGTGAAATGGCATTTTCACACATCAGCACATTTAGAAGTCATTGTGATAACCATTAAATTTGAAACTGGCTTGCATGTTTTCCTTATTCCACCCTTAGCTATAGCATTATCAAGCTTTGAAGATTTAACTGCTCCAGTCTTTGAATCACAAATATAGCTGTTGCTGAGTTGATAGGGAAGAGCTAAACTTGATGAAGCCTGGTAATCCTTCTCACCCTAGTATCCCATAATGCTCTGCTCTTGTGAACTTGCAAACAATATGGTTGCAAAAACATTGTAAATAATATTCCATTAATGTGAATCTTCTTGATCATTCCCACATCCTTCAGACACAGGAATATGAGAACACAAGTGATAGCTGGCTACTTAGAATATTTATGTACATATAGGAATTTCTGTCATACAGCATGATGTAAAAGGAATAGCATGATGTAAAAGGGTTAATTGATCCATTTCCATAATGCCATACCATCTGATATAAAATAATAAGGGTTTAGTCTGAACTAGGTCATAAGTAGCATGAATCTGATGGTTTTTGGTCTATTATCCACAGGACACAGAAATGAACATATCATAAAAGCACCATATAATTTAGAATAATCAGTAGAGTCTGCCCAGTAGACGTCCTAGAATTTCTGCAATTTTCTCTTGGAGGAAAGCAAATATTATCATCAGGGGGAGAGGGGGGAAAGCAGTATAAGCAGTATAAACTTTGGAAAAGCTGTCAAGGGTGTTGGCATGATTTTGCCTACTGGCATTCTGGGAAATTTTATATTAGGCATTTCATGAGTGCATATTGCTTACCTACAGCTACAGATGTTGACAGCTCAACATATCTTTCATCATTTGCAGCTCAGGGAAATGGAGCGGAAATTAAGTCATATTGGTTACTATGCTGTGAGAGTTGGTGGATCTGGAGCAAATTAGATGAGATTGGTACAGCGGCCACTTTTCCCATACACAGTGAATTGCAATGCACTGAGTCCTTAGAAGTGATTAGGTGATTTGCGACCAAGCTCATTGACATATTCAAAAATTACTAAGGTGAATTACTTTTTAAATAGGGAGATAATTATAGTACCAGTCTACTCTTCAGAAACAATGTAGCCCTCAAACAGCACAATAGCAATGGAGTGTTGCATTTTTTATGTGCCTACAGTATAATTAGCACATTGTAATTTATTTAGAGCTTACAGAAAAAGACACACAAAGCATATAACCTGTAGCATTGCATAGCCAAACTAAATGTCTCACAATGAGAAGGAAACTCATGGTTTTTTTCACCTCCAGCTTTTTAAAAATTTCTGTCAGAAAATTAAATAATTCAAGTGAAAGGAAATGGTTGCTCAATTTCTTTAAAAATCCTCTAAATCATTTAGATTTAAGAAACTACATTTCTGATTGCTTCACTAATTTATTTCATTTTGTAAACTTTGAATCAAATCAATAATTTATTTATTGGACCATTTTCATGGCATTTTTCATTCAAAATGAGCTTTAAAAGTGGAACTCCTTAAAGTACTAGACTATTGTACCCTGAATCCTGAAAATTAATAAAAATCAATTGATAGCACAATAATTAGATAAAAAGCAGTGAAACAATAATATACCCCATTAAAATTCCCTATTCACAGTTGACTAGGTTAATGATCAAGAAAACTGCTTGGTTCAATAAGTAGCTCTTTGCACTACACTGTAGGATTTCTTTGACAGCTCCATATTAGAGATGGGCACGGAATGAACAATTTTTTGTTTTCGTTGTTCATTTTTCATTTCATTACACAACAAAACGACAAACAAAATTTGTCCCTAAAATGAAACAAAACGAACAGAAACGCAGGTATTTTGGTCGTGCGTTTCGTTTCCGTTACTGCAATGAAGTGAGCAGCTTTAAATGCTAAAAAAAATCATTAAAAATGGAATAAATGGTAATGAAACGGTAACGAAACAGTAACAAAATGAAAACGAATTTTTTGAAAAATTTCACGAACAGAAACGAACCGAAATGGACCTCTAAACGACAAATGACAAACAAAACTCAATTTTTTCTATCCGTGCCCATTTCTACACCATATACTACTCCATGAGATTCAGGGCCAAAAGAATAGGCCTTGTGATCTCAGGGGCAATTGTGATCTTACAGGCATCAGTCCTTTTGATGTCTCAGTGGTGGGAAGATGGGAGGGCAGACCTATTAATGAAATAGAACTCGACAAATAACCTTGCTTAGTAGCTGTTTGACAACACAACAGGGTTTACTGTGTAATTTCCCACCCATATACTGTGAAACGGAGTACATGACAATTGCTTTTCAGCTTGTAATTTCCCACCCAGATACTGTGAAACGGAGTACATGACAACTGCTTTTCAGCTTGTCTTGCTGATATATTGCCAGATGCCATTCAGAAAGAGTCTGAAGGCATGTAGTCTATTGACTACTACTTAAACTAAGTATGTGGTCTGTTACGGGAAAAGGTTGGCATTAACATATTTGGGCATGATCTATATACTATTTTTCAATATATTCCTTATAGTATGAATGTCTATCAGCCCCTTGCTTGAACCCCAGGTGGAAGGAACTCTTCACACTCTTGATTTCAATAAGTGGAAAAATGCTTAAAGTCATCATGACTGCCTTTAAAATATAGATGAACCTTCTGAAATATCAACACTTCCTTATTGCACTGAAACTTACATGCAGCCCCATTCTGGCTCTAAGGCTAAGCAAGCTTCCCACATACTGTATTGATTCTATGATTCTATGCTTAGGTCTACACTACATTTCCCACCATTTCTGGTTATTGTCCATGATGACTGAGGCTGATGGGAGTGTTACAAAGCATCTCAAAGGGCAGTGGTCATGGGGGTTGTGCTAGTCCATAGTTCAGTGCTATACAACCAAGGGTGCTATCCCATGACCATTAAAATCCAGTTCTACCTTCAGGAAAAATTGCCTCAAAACTTATATCCCCATGAACAACTGGCATTTTTTTAAAAACCACAGCCATGCCCACTTAAGCAGAACCCAGCGAGGTTTCCTTGTACCTGCTCCAGAGGTAGTAATTTTTTGTCTCAGTTCGGATGCGCCTTTTTAGCTAAAGCAAATGTCAGTGGGGATGTTAAAATCCACCTTTCTTCTTTTAGCCCCGCCCTTTTAATCTCTCTCTCTCTCTCTCTCTCTCTCTCTCTCTCTCTCTCTCTCTCTCTCTCTCTCTCTCTCTCGTGTGTGTGTGTGTGTGTGTGTGTGTGTGTGTGTGTGTGTGTGTGTGTGTGTGTGTGTGTGTGTGTGTGTGTGTGTGTGTTTTGAAATTTTCTGCTTGTTATACTGATTAGGCCGAAAGGGTCTCTCATTTCTGGAGCATCGTAATACCAGCCAAACTTAGGCTTTGATGCGGCTTCCCATTGTGGGGACACAAAAAAAGATGGTTAATGAAACAGAGTTCATGCAGACACAGGAAGCAGTGCTTTAATCACGTGACCATTGCCAAAGCCAAAGTGCCTTTCATTAAAAACTGGTTCCTCTGGTCATGGGATAGAGCCCCAAGTCTGCTTAAACCTCAGGATTAGAGGTTCCATTCTCTATTTCACTCTCTCCTCTCCTCTAACATTTGTCAGGTGAAATTGAGCTGCTGCTTGCTTTACTGTGATTAGTCTCAATCAAGGATGTCCATATTACCATTCGTTGAGGCCAGTTTCACCCACCCTGAATGTAGGAGGGCTACAATTCTTTCCAACCCATCTGCCATCTAAAATAGTTTGTTCCCCACATGAAAATTCCTCTTACTGAGACCTCCCTAGGGGCTGTCGCCTACCTTGTAAACACAATTTTACCCCCTCTAAATATGTTTCATGCTTTTCAATTCCTGTTTTTATATTCAAGAAATGAGCAGCATTTTTGAAAAAGGACACCTCATGAGGGCTAAAATAGTGCAAGGGAAAGAAATGATGGTTAGTCACACATAAAACCCCCTAAAGGACTCTGTAGGCTAATCTTTTTCAGGGTGTTTTGAGGGTTCAGAACACAGGAGGAATCCTGGGGTTGCATGAGGCCTAGAGCTATAGTCTACCACCTGCTACTCTGCTTTGAGAGGTGTCTTCCTGAAACAAATCAAGATCATTCAGTATTCTATTCTAGCTTGCTCCAGTAAACCATGGTTTAACTAGTCCTACTTTCATATTAATAATAATAATCTGTCATGAGTTTAAACTACAAGGTGGATGGCATCAACTATAGTTTGGTGTTATATCTGATACTGGCCATGGGGTATTTTAAATAACCAATATGCTCTTCTGATTGGCTTCAATCTGGATTTGATGCATTAGGTGAAAAGCACATTTGGCGGAGTAGTGGAACAGTGTAATGACAAACAAAAAAGGTATATTTCCATACTTGCACTTGGTGTCTATGTATAATGAAAAAAAGGACACAGGTGGGGAAAAAACAGCAAGTTAGGTTACTCTTTTGCTCTGTCAGTGCAAATATATTTCAAATCACCATTATCATAATCAGTAGTAGCACTAGGGATATATACATGGCTGTGGGGGAAAGTAGAAAAGTGCACATGGGAAGTGAAACAGAGAAACAAAACCACATTGTCATTTCTACCCTACTAGAAAGAAGCAAACACTAATGCTCACCAGAAATGAGCATAGGAAGGGTGCTGCCAATGTTGCTTTGATGAGACAGGTCTAAAATCATCAAAGACTGCCCTTTTGTTTCTATCAAAAAGTACATGCCAGGCCTATAGAGACCACTGAGTAGGGTAGATGGTAAAGTAATTAGCCTCTGTGATAGATAAATCTGTCTCCTCAGATGATCAAAGACAACCAAAATTGCTAAATTATAAGCAATAGTGAAGTAATATGAATAAAACAGAAGAGAGTTACAGTCCCTACAATTGCATTATGTAGAATGTTAACTCTGCAGATGTACCTCAAAAGACGAATGCCCCATAAGATGAATTCTTCATAAAACAAATGAAATTTTTGGGTAAAGGCATTTTTTACAAGATAAAAGTTTGCCTACCAGATGTCTTGCAAAAATCTGTCTTATGGGGTAGGCATTTGAAGTGTGCACACTCACAACCCCAGGGGGGGTTATGGGCACATGAAATTCAGAAGCTTGGTCTTCCATCCTGGCTTTCCCGACCATGTAGCACCTGATCCATGGGTGCTACATGGTCATGAAAGCTAGGATCGAAGTTGCCGCCACCCCCCCCCCATTTAAATGGCTCCATGTACAGAACCCTTGGCGAAGGAGAGGCAGCGCCTTCTGTGCTTGCAAGACAAATGTCCAAGAACTTGGAAGATGACATAAGTATAAATTGGGATTGATTATTTTTATTTTTTAAAAATACTCCTTTTTGCATACTGGGGAGGTCTTCCTGTGCCATGTGCCTGTATTAGTTTAAGATGAATATTGGATCTCATAAAAGGAAAACATGTACCCACCCAGGTATGCTCTTTTTTGATTATTGATTATTGACAAAGACATGATATGAACAGATATTAGCTGGTGTAAATTTTCATGGACTGCACATAATTTGTTGTTCATTTTTCTGCAAGTAACTAGAGATTAACAAGACTCATGTACTGATTAGGAAAAGAATTGTGTCATAAATTACTAGCATTTTCAATTTTAAACTTTGCATTAATTATATACTGTAATTTGAAAATATCTAATGGGGGGCAACTTCACTTCAGCTTCAGAAAAAAATACAGCAGTACCAGTAGATGATTATTGTTATTGCTGCAACTTTGGGGGAAAATAAAATATGACCCACAAGAGAATAATCTTGTTACCAAGGAAACCTAAGTGAAGCACACCACAAATATATAAGCACTTTAAAAAGAGAAGACTGGGATGACAAAGACTGACAAAGAAGAAGTTGCTTTGGTTTACCATTATAGGTATGTTTTAAAGTGTATTAAGAATATTAGCAATTACCAATGATTGAATGTACAATAGAATAAAAAGGCCAAATTGGTAGTGGTATCCATGTAAGGTTCACAGCTAATAGTTGCTATTGCTAATTGATGAAGTGTTGACGGGTATCTTGAGAATGTACCTGGTCACATGCCTGGTTGTCCAAATGTATTGTGCTACAGCACCTCATCAATTATCTACAATCAGCTGTAGCACCTTATGCAAACATTATGTGAATGATCATAGGGTTCCTGCCATATCTAAATATAGACTTCACAGCTCTTTTGCACCATTTATGAACTGTCTAAATAGAATGCATCACACTTGTTATAGTTTTGATGCTTCACAAAAAGAAGAAACATACTAGATGCAAGGGCTTGGAGCAATATTGGCAACACTCCCTCTCATCTATTCAGTGTTGAGTGCCTGAGAGATAAATGAGCAAAATAAACAGTTACATAGAAGTAAATAGATAATAATGGACAGATCTCAATGACACAAATTTGAATATGGCATTTAAATCCCAAAGCAAAGGTGAGCAATTTCAGTCTTCCATATGTTTTTGGCCAATGGATTCAAGCAGTCTTTGACAACATAGCTCATAGCAAGGGATTGTGTGAGTTGCAGCCCAATAACATCTGGTGTGCCATAGTTGTGCATCTCTGTCCTCAGTCTTAGACAGTCATTTCCATATGACCTATATATTGTCTAGAAAATAAAAGAACATTTAGGTTAAGTGGTGTTACCATTAACTTGCCCATCATTAAGGAAATGTATGTAAGGCAGCTTTTTTGCATCTGAGAAATCATTATGCAAATAAACCTTTGAATCTTAAAAATCAAGCCTTAAAACAGACAAATCTGAAACTTAAGGGAGGTGAGAAAAGCTCTTGCTATGACCATTATAATCAATTGACCTGCAGACCAACCAACCAACCAACCAACCAACCAATATCAACACTGAATGGTTATGCTTTCTTGAATCAGCTTGCCATCAAAGTTTTTTATAAGATCCATCAAAACGTTTTGAAAATCTAGATTGCTGTTTGGTGACATGAGGAGGGTAAGTCACAACGGTCATGTCTAGCCTGCAGTCCTCTGGTTCCAAGATTTGGCTTTCAGGCCATTGTTGAGCCAAAACTCCATTCATTCCTCACTAGTGGCTATGCTGGTTGGTACTGACAAGCGTTCCAGCTGATAAAGACTTTCAAGGAAGCAGATTCCCTACTCTGAGTTGAAACAACACTGCGAGTGAAATCCTGTTGCTTAGCATAGTAAATAGAACTCTCTCTCTCTCTCTCTCTCTCTCTCTCTCTCTCTCTCTCTCTCTCTCTCTCTCTCTCTCTCTCTCTCTCTCTGTGTGTGTGTGTGTGTGTGTGTTGTGTTGTGTTGTGTTGTGTTGTGTTGTGTTGTGTCATTACAGTCATGACCGACTCTTTGTCACCCCATGTCCTTGGAGTGTTCTTGGCAGGAATATTGGAGAGATTTGCCGGTTCCTACTCCAGGTGCCTACAGCACCTGTTATTCCCTGGTGGTCTCCCATCCAAGTACTAACCAGGCCTGACCTTGCTTAGCTTCCAAAATCAGGTGAGATCAGATGTGCTTAGGACATCTAGACTAGACCAAATGGGTCCATTCTACCTGCTACTTACCATACTAAAGTTATTTGCATCTAGAATAGGCCCACTTGAATTGATGGCATTCCTAGAGGACTTGACTCATTAAGTCCCCACTGGTTTAGTGGGTGTATGCTAGTGTGACTTGCTATGCTAATCAAATCAACACATTTCAGCCTGTATTAGATTAAAAGTGATTAAAATCTGGATCTGCATGCAAACTACCAAAACCATTTTTTTTGATTCCCAAAGTATCCCTCCCACTTCGACACACTGGATAGACTGTGATGGGTTTTGTTTGTTTGTTTGTTTTTGATAAAAATATTTTGGCCCATCCCTGAGTGTCTACATCACGTGGGTTTTAAACGGGTTTAAAGGGGCAAACCCCAAAAACCCAAAACGGGATATTAACCAAAGTCCTTTTTTGGGCCCCAAGACAGCTGCCCTTTTTTCCCGGGGGAATTTGCAATCTCCAAACTCAAATTTTCCATATTAATCAAATTCCAAAAAGGTTTCTAATTTAGGTAAGCTGTCCGGGGGAAATTTAGTCTTGTAAAAACCCTTCCCAGGAAGACAAAACCCTTACAAATGGATTTTACCCATTATTTTACAGATATTAATAATTTTGGGCAAAAAAAAAGGTTTACACTGAAAATGCAAAGGGGCACTATATTTGCAAATTATAACACCACACTAAAAAAATTTTCAGTAAAGGACCAAAAATTTATTTACCCTTTTCCATATTGGGCACAAAAAATCAAAAAACATCATTGCCCTTCTAGTTCCCCTTTTCCCCCCATCTGGGAAAAATGGCTTCATTTTAAAAGAAAGTTATTTTTAAAAATAAAGGTTTCAGCAAAAAAATCGGGAAAACATTAGATTAAAATTTAAAAATGATTTCTTCGGGGACTTCCCAAATGAAAACCCAAACTAAAATTATTTCCCCTTTTAATATGCACAAAAGTAAGAAATTTTCCCCAAAAAATTTTGGGGTTATTATCTTAACCCTTTAACGGGTGGGCTCGGGTTTCGGGGTCCTAATAAAAGGGGGAAAGAAGGAAGGGGCGGGAAGGAAATTTCCCCCTTTCTTTTTTTTTTGCACCCTTTGTAGTGCCCCCTTCACTCAAAATTTAACCAAAAGCAATTTTGGGCATTCGGATACTGACTTTATACACAAACCCCTAACTCCGCTAAAATTTGGCTCCCAGCTCCAGTTTAAAAAAAAGGGTTTCCCCACCACTCCGGAGAGAACAGAAAATTAAGTGCAACCATCCCCATTTTTAAGCGCTCCCACCACTTTTCTTATCCCTTTTCTCTGGGAAAAGTAAAAAATTTTTGTTTGGGGAAGTCCCGGGCTCTCCTGGGTTTTTCTTTTTGTTGGTTGTTTTTTTTTTGCCTCCCCCCCTTTAAAAACCCAAGGAAAGAAAACCCCCCGTCAGCAACTTCCCCCCGCACCGGGGGAAAGGGCTTTATTTTTTTGTCCCTTTTAAAAAGGGAAGGAAAGGGGCAAACCCCAAGACCCTCTGGCCCAAATTTTAAAGGGGCCCAGCGGATCTTGGGGGTCTGAAAAAAGGCCCTGAAACATTTAAATGACTTCTTGTTTTTTGGGCCCAAACAGGGGGTTTAAAATTTAAAGGGGGAACGGGCTGTACAACACTTTTTTAACCCACTTTTTTCCTGTCGGGAAACATTAGACTTCCCTATCATATTAATTGCAGCACCTTTTTCCCAGTCCACCGGGAAAAGGTTCATTTTGACAAAAAGGGGGCTAGAAAATTTTTCTGCTTCAAAAACTTAAAAATACGGGTAGGGGGTTTGCAGTTCCGATTGCCTTTTTTGCAATCTCATATTGTTCTTTTGCATCAAAAAGTTGCTTTAAATCATGGTTCTAAACCCTGGGGGCCCCAATTTCCGGGATTTCAACTCCCAAAATCCGGCCAGCTCACCTGGGATAAGATTTTCGGGGATTGCAGTCCGGGAACCCTTCGGGGGACCCAAAATTTAAACCACTGGTTTAAATGATGGGCTTAATTTTCTTTAAACCACGGGGGAGGGGAAACCTTTAAAAAAAAATTTGAAACACTTTTTGGGTGGGGGTTTTTGAAAATTTTGAAAATGTTTCAAAAAAAATTTTTAAACGGCAGACAGTTTTGTTGACATGAAACCAAACCCAAAAAAGGATCTTTTTCTTCAGAGGAACTGAATTTGGGGAGCCACGGGCGAAAAATTGGGATGCTTGTTCCCTCTCGGTCCCCCCACCATTTTGCCCCCCAAGGGGTTCTGACACTCAACGGGGGGGAAAAAAACCCGCTGGAAGGCAGGGGGGCTCAGGAGAATGGTGCAGACAGGGGGAAATTTTCAAACATGCCCATTTAAATTTACTGCTGGCCTTTTTCTGTTCTCCGGCCACCCCCTTTTTTCCCCCAATTAGGTTTTTTTGGACAGGAAAAAGTTTTTGGGCATGGTTGCGGGCCCCCACCATCCAACCTAACCAGCCAAGAGAGGAAGTGCTGTGACATCCCTCAGCGGGGGAGAAAACATCACAATTTGCCTGGGGGAAAAAGGGAAAAAGGGTGAAATGTTGTCCTCAATACGGTGGACTACCATGAAAAGGTTTTAATCCCCACTTTTTGGATGATCGGGATACATATAAAAAACTAAGAAGAGCCCCCAACCGCAATTACAAGAAAAAAAGTAATAGAATGCAAAAAAAATCTTGGAGCAGGAAAACGCAATTGACAGGGTGCCCTCCCACCGGTTATATGGGGGAAAAGGGGACAGCCCCCTTGCTTTTATGGATTTCCCCAAGATCCCACAAGAAAGGAACCCCCCTCAGCCCTTTTGTCGCAGTATAAATTCAGTGACTTATAACATCGCAAAATACCTGGCAACTACCCTAGCCCCACTGGTTGGCACAGGACCCCCACTACACAACTAGAAGAGTTTGTTTCTAAAGTCAGGGAGCTCAAACTGGATAAAGAGGAAACCATGGTTTTCCTTTGATGTTACATCACTCTTTACCAGCATACCCACCACTGTTGCGCTAATAAGGGTTTAAAAGAGAAGTTTAAAGAGAAGACAGCACCCTCACCTCCAAAAGCCCCCAAAAACCCCAGACCAGTTTTGGGCCCTGCTCCTGGCCCTGTGTCGGGAACACCAAATATTTTGTACAGAGGGGACTTTACGGGCAGAAGCATGGCTGGGGCCAGGGGTTTCCCCCAGTGCACCAATTGTAGAAAAACCTTTAATGGAAAAATTGGAGAAAAAGGGACTCAACACCTTCCCAGGGACAACACCACCCCATTGGTTCAGGTTTTGTAGATGATTCCTGGGTTAAAATAAAGACGCAGGAAGTACAGGCCTTTACGGACCACTCAACCAGGGGGGTCCTAATTTTTAAGTTCAATAGGGAAGACACCCAAGACAACGGGGTGGCTTTCCTGGGTTGTGCAGTCATAAAATGACCGTGGCCCAGGAGTAAAAGTTTACAAAGGGAAACCCACCCACACAGAAAAAATTTAAAAATTTTCTCCCACCATCCATTTTCAAAACAAAATAGGAGTCATCAGGCCCCCAAACCCAGAGCAGAGAGGGATCCCCCCCTCCTAAAAAGCCAAGAAGAAGGAAAACAGGCACCTGAAGACAGCATTTTAAAGGGCCTGGGGAATCCAAGGTGGGCCTTCAACAAAGCAGTGGGCCATCCCAGAAGAACAAGGGATCAGTCTGAGACCCAGACCCCACGGAAAAAAACCCGGTCATTCCCTACATGGCGGGGGGTGTCGGAAGGGAAAAATTTAAAAAGGTTTTTTGGCAAACACCACATCCCTGTTTATTTTTAAAAAACCCCTTTAACACACTAAGGGAAGGGCTTTTCCCCCAAAGGATCCGTTTCCAAACCATAAAAGGAGCAATTAGTATATGCGTCCAAAACAGTGAAGAGTGTTCAGACCTCTTCATTGGAGAAAACTAAACGCCATTAAACAGGGAAAATGGCCCAAATGGAGAGGGGAAAAAGTCAGGGCCCGAAACAGCAGTTTTTCCTCCCTTTGAAGGAAAAAGGCCCCTCTTTCAAAGTGAGGGTGTACACATATTTTTTCAAAAAAGAGAGGTGGTTTGAGAGAGGAGTAAGGGAAGGGCCTTCATGTTGCATTTTAAAAACCCTTCCCCCAACAGAGGTTTGGGGGGCCCCCGAAAAAAATCTTTTGCCCACTTATCAGGGGTACTTTCCCAGTTTTCCCCGGCAAAAACAAGGAGCCTTTTACACCGGGCACAGCTTTAAGACCCCTTTTGAGGGGTTTTAGCACCTTTTTTCCTTGTTTACCTTAAGGCCAAAGGACACTAAAGGGCTCCCCCAACGGCCCATTCAGGCTTTGTTTATCTTTGAGCCAAACAAAACCGGGGAAAGAGGGCAAGCTGACTTTTTAAAAAAAGGGCTCTTGCAATAGCTGTATTTAGGCCCATTTAAACTGTTTGGGTTTTAAAAGCAAACGTTTCTATCTCTCAAAAAAAAGTCCGTAGCCATGACTCAACTCCCAGA
>JAWVWN010000940.1:0-32874 GCA_037367305.1 Phrynocephalus vlangalii | reverse complement strand
TAAAACTGATTGTTCTCCTGTTTGCAGATGTAACTCTCTTTCTCCACACTGCCCTGCCCTGGAGCAGGCATCACCTGCCACTCAATACACGTGAATCCCCTTAAGCAGTGGCCAGGGATGAGAGCTGAGAGCAGAGCTAAGGATCCTTCAGTCAGCCAAACACTTGATGTGCTACTGTACCTCCCACCTGTTAGCTGGGCTGGCTAAGGATGAGTGGGTGTTTAACAACAACAACAAGAGCTTCCCACTCCTGAAGCCCATCTCACTTCCCTTCCTATCTGTCTTCAAGTACCCCCACCTTTTTTTCTTTAAACAACCAGCAACAAGACAGGCCTCCCTTGAAGTGACATCTCTCTGATTAATCTTCTCCGGAGATTTGGGCTCTGCTACTCCCACTGGCTGTGTAAGCAGACCATAGTCACTGGATCCATAAACCACCCTTCCACAACCTGTTGTCTACCTGTCTTGGACTACAGTTTCCCAGAAGACCTAGCTCAGACGTTCAGTGGTGAAGGACCATGGACGTGGGTCTCCAAAACGCACAGAAGGCACCAAGCTCGGGGTGGCCTCCGCTCTTAGTCCAGCACAGTTTCTCACCTGAAAGACATCTCCATTCACGGTGGCCCCTGCGCTCTTCACCTCAGCTGCAGAGGAGGGAAAAGTGAAATATGTTAGCCAATACTCAAGGGGAGCAACCACAGGGCTGAACCTGGAAGAAAAAAAAAGCAAAAAAAAAGCAAAGCGTGATGCTTATATGCCACCTCATAGCACTTAAAGCACACTCTGGGCGGTTTACAATTTTTAATTGTGCAGGCTACACATTGCCTCTCCCTGGCTACTCAAGTTACCAACATTGGAAGGATAGGAGGCGGAGTGAACCTTGAGCCAGGCCCTGAGCACAGCTGGAGCTGCAGTGCAGCAGTTTACCCATGGCACCATTAGGCTCCTAGATGTCTTTGATCAGATGGAGGAACAGATTGACTACTGGCACTTTGTTATGGGTTGCAAAGGAAGGAGCTGAATTCATTTATCTTGGTAAGTTCCCCCAAGTCTGGTATGGAGTACAGTATCTAAATAAGGGGAATAGCAACCTATCGCAGCTGCAAAAGAGATACAGAAGGTCCACTAGCAAACAAGGAAATAACCATTCCTGTCTTCCAACACTCCAACATTAAGCCCTGGTAAGCTGGCCCTAAGCACATCCAATCTCGCCTGATTTTGGAAGCTAAGCAGGGTCGGCCCTGGTTAGTACTTGGATGGGAGACCACCAGGGAATATCAGGTGCTGTAGGCGCCTGGAGTAGGGACTGGCAAGCCACTCCAGTATTCCTGCCAAGAAAACTCCATGGACATGGAGTCACGAAAAGTCGGTCACGACTGTAACGACACAACATACACACACAACCTGGCCATATGTAGGTTACTGTATTAGCCTTTGGGGCAAGCTGCTAAATAAGAGCCTGTTTATTAATGTGTTACTCATTCTACTTCAGCCCAAAACCAACATAAGGACTCAGCTACCTGGTAACTGCACAGGAGACACTGATAAGATTCAATTTAAGCTGAGACCAGAAAGGGAAGCAAAGCAGGGAATAGAAAAGATAATTAAATTTAAGGATGTGTCACTGGACACCAGATCAAAATCATCCATATTCTTGTACAGTAATACCTCGGATAACAAATGCCCCTGATAACAAATTTTTCGGATAACGAATTGCAATTTATTTCCAGGTATAGGGCTGCCTCGGATAACGAATTTTCCCTATGGGCTGCCTCGGATAACGAATCACAATTTGTAGGTATAGGTCTGCCTCAGATAATGAATTTTCTCTATGGGCTGCCTTGGATAACGAATTTTCCTATGGGCTGCCTCGGATAACAAATTTCCAGCATGCATCAGTTAAAAAAGAGTTATCCTGGGCTGTACCATATCTGTACCTTTAAAGTGCCCTTTATAAAGAGTTTTGAGCAAAAATCCATGTGTCTGTGTCATTTTCCTAGGCTCTGGAACAAATTAATTGGTTTCCCATTCATTCCTATGGGAAACCGCATTTGGGATAACGAATTGCCCCGGAGAACGAATTCAATTCGTTATGCGAGGTACCACTGTATTTCTGATCATCATGTATGGGTGTAAATGCTGGACATTAAAGAAAGCTACCAGGAGGAAAAAAAGTGGTACTGGAGGATTGCTTTGCAGAAGCCTTAGGCTGCCAGAAAAGCAAACAAGTGGATCCTAGAGTGAATCAAGCCTGAACTATGTCTGGAGGCAAAAACGATGACTCCATGGCTGTCCTACTTTGGGCCCAAGAAGGCACTGCTTCTCTGGAAAAGACAATGCTGGGAAAGATGGAATGAAAGTAGCAGGCAAAGAGGACGGCCAAATACGAGATGGATAGACTCCTTCAAAGAAGCCACAGCTTTACGTTTGCAAGAGCTGAGCAGGGCTGCTAAGGACAGGGCATTTTGGAGACTGCTCATTCATTCAGTCGTCCTGTGCTTAGATCCGTCAGAATTAAGATACAACAATATGTTTCTCGATAAACAGCATTATGAGTAAGTTAATTATTGCATTCTGTGTGGTAGCTGGAATGCTAATGGGAACCCATGCGCAGACAGAAGGACAGTGTAGGAAAAATAAAAATTAAGAAATGAGGAATGCAGCCTAATGCAACACCTATTTACCAATATGTCAGCTTGTTTATATACAGTCGGCCTTATTCTCAAGTAAGTGTGTATATGATTTCAACCTTTACGCTAAGAGAAATGTGAAATCCTAGTAGAAGGGGGGCAACACATAATTAAAACCTCAAGTGCCTTTCATTGGGCTTTAACAGATGATAGATAGATAGATAGATAGATAGATAGATAGATAGATAGATAGATAGATAGATAGATAGATAGATAGATAGATAGATAGATAGATAGATAGATAGATAGATAGATAGATAGAGTACATTGCTTTCCCTAAGCAGACAAGAGCCAACATTAAAAATGAAATATGTTACATCAGATGTGTAAACAATGTTAATAATTAACAACCCGGCAGCTTCACATTCTGACCATTCCTTAAACATTTGCTTTGTTTTCAAGGTTAGAGACAGAATGATTGGACTGTATGAAATACATCTTGTGCCCCACCTCTGGCTTTATTATGTTTCCATTTTTATGTCCAGCTTGCACATTTTCTTATGGAAACATGCCAGTAATTTGAAAAGGAAAATTCCTTGTTACATGTAACACTGATACCGTGGGAAATATAATTGTTTGCTTCTTTGTTTCACAATATTTATTTATTTATTTATTTATTTATTTATTTATTTATTTATTTGTTTGTTTGTTTGTTTATTTATTTATTCGGCCGACAGGCCATAAAACAGTATTCATGCTGTTTTATTTTTAAAAACATCTTGGCCAAATGACCCAAATTCTCTCCAATACTTAGTATATTGAAAGGCTTCTCTATCCACTAAGGGTGAAAAAGTTTTCTGTACCATCCCTAAATGCTGGGCTAAATAAAAAAATTGTAAATAACAGGAAATACAGGGAAAGAGAGGGATCAACCACAGAATAACTTGGAAGAACTATCAACAATTGAACCTTTCAAGGTTCCAGAGGGCCCATGAGCAGGATGTTTGGAAAAATCAAATGGGAACACTGTGCCTCTACTTGAAGGAAATTGAAAATAAAAACAATGGCTTGGGTTAGGAAGATGACTGGGGGCTTCTGCCTCAAACCAAAGATTGACATATCTTCTAGTTCAGAGGACAGCAGTGAGGATGACCAGGGGACTGAAAACCAAGCCCTACAAGGACAGGCTGAAAAGAACCAAGCATGTTTAGCCTAGAGAGCAAAAAAAGACTGGGAGAAGATATGGCAGCACTTTTCAAATACTACTTAAATGGCAGTCATGCAGAGGAAGGACAAAAAAAAATCTGTTCTCAATCAACCCAGTGTGAGCGACATGTAATAATGGGCCCAAACTACAGGATGCCAGATTTAGACCAAAGATCATGCAAAACCTCTGAACTGTTAGAGCAGCACAACAATGGAACCAGTCCCTCGGGAGGTGATGAGTTCTCCAATGCTGGAGGTATTCAAGAGAAAACTGGACTACCATTATGTCAAATCTGCTTTGCTTTGGACTCTTCTAGCTCCATTATTCTATATTCTGCTGTCTTCTTCTTCTTCTTCTTCTCCAGTGCTTTCAACACAGCAGGATGACATGCAGAAATTAAGGTGCTGATGTCTGTGAAGATTCTCGGTCATCCAGCTGAGGTTATCCAGAAGTTGAGTCGTGGCAACTGGAGTTCTTTTCTTACAATTGCCATGACAACTTCTGGATAAGGAGCTGGTGCTTTTCTGGACAGAAAAACCAAGTGGGAAGGGGGGGGCTTTGCTAGTTCAGTTTCCATGAGCCAGGAAGATGGAAGAGCACCAAGGGTACATTTAAAACAGTGAAACCCCCTAAAGAAGAGCTACAGATAAGGAAAAGAAATTGGCCAAGGCCTGCAAGGGCATTCCCTGTGATATCTGGGGATAAATGATTATACTTCCTACCTTTTTTTTCCCATGCCACTTCCTGACAGAGTTTGGCAAAGTTACTTTATGAGACTACAGTTCCTAGAATCTCTCAGCCAATAGGGGCCAGTGACTATGCTAGCTGAGGGAAATCGGAAGTTGCCCCCAGAAAGAGCAAATTTACCAAGTTGAGCTTGGGCAGATATTCCTTCTCTTCTCTAGGCGTCACGCCCTCCCTAAATACATCTGACTACACCCAGGTTGCCTAGGTCTGGTCCGGCAACATTTCTAGATACTCCACCCAAAGCGTCATGGAACCTGCCTCGTCCGAGATGCACCCACGTGTATTTCTTCTTTCCTTCCACAGCCCCTCTTGCCCAGTTCGGAATTTGAACCCAACCACCACCACCCCTATTTTCTCATCTAAGGAAGCCAAGGCCATAGGAAAGAGGCCTCTCCCAATGGGCCACAACAAGTCAATTTTGCCCTGAACCTAGGGGTCCATTTTTTTTGTTATGTGCCATTGAGTTGTGTCTGAACTACAACTACTAAGAGTTTCAAGATATGTGATATATTGATTTATTTATTTTTTACAATTTATATGCCTCCCACTACCCAAAGGTCTCTGGGAAGCTTACAATCCAAATAATTAAAACAGTTAAAGCATAAAATAGCAATAAATAATTAAAACAATAATCATTTAGAGAGGTTTTACTGCTGCTACCAAACCACACACTCCAGAGGGTCTTCATAACAAGAATTTGAACCCATGTCTCTGAAGGCACAGTTGATTGTTCTGTATGCTACAGCACACTGTCCAACAGCTAGGCAAAACTATGTGACCAGTTACAGAGTTGGGGGGGAAAGAAGGCAACATGACATGGTAAAGCTATCCACAAATGAGCAGAAGAAGGGTGGTACTCAGGATCCTCCTGATACATTCCTTCTTCTTAAAAGTGATGTCTCATGCTCTGCAATTAATTTTTTCCTTCCTGAATCACTGAGATTGCTCTGAACAACAGTGTTAGTTGTTAACCACACTCCACAATAAATCCCAAAGTACGCTCCCAATAAGAGGCGGCCCAGGAAGCAAGCGCAAAAGACAGCATGGAAGCCCAGCATGTTCCAAGCAACTTAGGGGATCTGGGTTCAAGTCCTTCCACTGCCAAAGCCAATCTTGCGCCGTGGCTTTGAAAGAATCTCCCCCAGCCCTTCCTTCCATCTATATAAAGCTGGAATATCTGCCTGAGAACAATGCGGGAAAGCTAGCCTCCTCAAGTGCAATTATATTTTTGAGTGTAGCACCCAGCAGCATCCCTGCAGAGGGGCCCTTCCAGATCTCCAAAACCAAGGTCTGTGGGATGAAGGGACCCACTCCCGGGTTCCTCTGCGCCCCCCCCTCCTCCCTCTCCTCGGGTGACCCTCTCGGGCTTTGCTGGGACACCCCCTCCCGCCTTTGTCCTTCTGCCTCCCACCGACAGGACCTGGCCGGCGCAGCTCCCTTCCTGTAACACAGGCCTCGGAAGGAGGAGGAGGAAAAGAAACAACATCCTTATAATGGAGAGGGGTCGATCTTCCTTCCCTAGTCCAGGGGAATCCTCCTAGCCGGGGGAGGGGAGGCGAGGGGGGGGCCTTCCAGGAGAGATGTGTGTGTGTGGGGGGGTTGGGGTTGGGGGCTAGGCGATGCGGAGGTTCGCCCCCCCCCCCACTCTCTCTCTTTCTGCCACTCCACTCACCCGGCGCCTCGCCCGCCTCTACCGGGCTGCCTCCCATGGCCCCGTCGGCGGCAGTGGCGGCGCCGAAGCCCTCGTCGTTCTCGATGCCCGCGATCTCGCTCTCTTGCTGAGCCAGGAAAGCGGCGGCCGGGTCCTCCTCCGCGGCCTCGGCGGCGCCGCTCTCCGAAGAGGAGAAGAAGCCAAAATCATCAGCCATGTTGTTGTTGGCGGCGGCGCCCCCCCCCGCACCCCCACCCCACACTGCTGCCTCCTCCTGGCCCGCCTTTCCCGAGCCTGCCCGCCTGCTGCTCTGCGAGGAGCGCCGCTCGGATCCTGCCTGCCTGCCTGCCTGCCTGGCGCGGCCGCCGAGCGATCCAGCCCCCGCGACCCAGAGGGAATTCCGGGCTCGGCGGCGGCGGCGGCAATGGGAATGGGTTGGGGAGGAGCCTCGGTTGAGCTGGCAAGGCGAAGGGAGGCGCCCTTGGCGAGCAGTCTTCCGAGCACGAGCGTCGTCGTCGTCACCCCCCCTCTTCCCCCAGCCGCTAAGGGGAGACGCCGGCCTGCCTTTCCTTCGGGACAGCAGGTCGAGTGGGTACCGCGCGGCGGAGGTGGAGCGCCCTTGGTGGGTTGCCTCCCCACCCACCCACCCGGACACGCGCAGTCCCGGTTGGTGTTGGACTGGGATGCCCTTGGATGCCCTTGCAATCCTGCGCATCGTCGCTTTCCTTTGATCCAAGACGGCCCGAGGTACTCGGCTGCCTAAGGGCAAGAGGGGCGCCCTTGCACTCCGACGCCAGGGACAGAAGCCACCAGGACTTAAAGCTTTTTTTATGAAAGCCC
This sequence comes from Phrynocephalus vlangalii, assembly GCA_037367305.1. Taxonomy (NCBI): domain Eukaryota; kingdom Metazoa; phylum Chordata; class Lepidosauria; order Squamata; family Agamidae; genus Phrynocephalus; species Phrynocephalus vlangalii. The sequence goes on along the minus strand of JAWVWN010000940.1, from coordinate 25,799 downwards.
TGAGGGTGGCACAGGGTCCTCTGCCACCGCCATGGAGAGAAATAAAGAGTACACAGGAGGTACAGAACATGCCCTGTGGCCTGCATAGCTCTGTCCTCCGAAAAGAGAAGTAGCCAAGAGGACTCCAAGGGATGCTACAGCTCCCCAGTACGCAGTGACTTAACTTTTATTTATTTGCTAAAGCATTTCTAGCCGACCCTCTTACAACAAACTTCAGGGCGTGGTGTAATCTATAAAATGACTTGAAAATAACTTAAAATCACATCAAAAAGGAGTTAATGCCATTTACATAGCTTTCCTATTGGGAGGCCTGGTCCAGCTTTTGAGGGTGCCATGCAAGTCAAGAATAGTATTGGAATTAGAATTTTGCACTTTGGGAAGAAAACCAGCTACCGTTCCAAAAGATAAGATGTTTCTGAGGGATGGGGAGAAAGATTTACATTTTCTAGTGCAGTAGTAAGCAAACGTGCTTCGTATGCGTGACTTCTATAGCTCAACATTTTCTTGGTGCAGAATTGGGGATTATGTTCTAGGCCCTGAAAAGAAATCACAGCCTTTAAGGACACCCATTTGCAGTGAATCACCTAGTGTGGGGTGTTGTTGTCTACCTCGTAGTTCTACCCTATTGTTGGGCTGCAAGTCCCATGAATTGCTGCAGCCACCATAACAATGTGGAAGGTCCATTAGAGTTAGACAACAACATGTGAGGTCGGGGCATACTCCCCAGCCCTAATCTGGTGCCACCTATTTGCTAAGGCTCGTACTGTATGGGCAGAGTTTTTTTTTTTTCCTGATCCAGCAAAACACTCTTTACTTTCTTCAAGAGCATCTTAAGGCTCTTATAGCATTACAAGGCCCTTACACTTAAGAATATTAAGCTTAAGTGCATATTCAGGATCACTGAGCTCAGATTAGTGAGGCCTATTACAAGCTCTGAGAACTACTCACAAATAATTCCCATTGACTTAAACGGGCTGTACTCCCAGGTAAGTAGATACCTTCAGTATAGCCTTAAATTTAAAACATATCAAGGAACCATATTAATACACCAATACATTAGGTTTGGCTTTTTAAGGCCATGCAAGACTATATACTTTTAGCTTACATGTGCCGTCAATCACATGCATTAAAGTGATGTGTCAATTACACCAGTGTTGACAAACATCTCTTGAGCCAAGCATAACTCTTTGGTCAATTTCTGGCTTTCTCGGGCAATTTCTTTGATTGGGGTCCAGTCTTTTTCTGGCTGGGTGACTAAGAATACAAGCTAGACATCTTGTTGGCTTCTTCACATGTGCTAAGCTAAGACATGAAAAGGAATACACTGTTGTCTCACCTGTGTTATCTACCTCATCTGCTTGCTGCAGGATTTAAAAAACAAACCAAACTTTTGAATCGCACTCCAGGAAAAAGCTGAGCAAGAGGGTTGATGATGGGACGGGACAAATGACTCAGCACCTGCCTGCCCTCCCATTAATCTTATGCTTTTAGTGTGCATGCCATAGCCAGAGATCCTGATATGCACTATAACTCACTCTTTTGCGCACAATCTGAGGCTTAGTCCCAGATAACAGTGCAGCAAAGAAGCGTCAGGCTCCTCTATGAGGCAGCAAGCTACTTCTCACATATCGGTGAATGACGGTGTACGAAGCTGAAAGAGACATCCAAGAGCTCACAAGTTTGAATCATAGAATCATAGAGCTGGAAGAGACCTCAAGGGCCTTCCAGTCCAACCCCCCCCCCCAATAGGCATGCAGGAACCCCCACCAAGTACCCCTGACAGATGGCCATCCAGCCTCTGCTTAAAAACCTCCAAACAAGGGTTTGGAATGGATATTCCACTGCCGGACAGCCCTAACCGTCAGGAAGTTCTTCCTAATGTTCAGATGGAGTCTCTTTTCCTATAGTTTGAAACCATTGCCCCAAGTCCTAGTCTCTGAAGCCATGGAAAACAAAGCAGTCCCCTCTTCAATATGACATCCTTTCAAATATTTAAACATGGCTATCATATCCCCTCATGCCATCACTTTATTCTATGTGAAAGAAAGTATGTAGTCATACAGTTCTATCTGAAAGAGCTTTACCCTTCTCCCTACCTGTATCTCAGAAGTGGGAAAACCTTTGGGCCTGGAGGACTGAAACTCCTCCAAGTCACTCGTTCACTGACTGTGATGGGCGGGGCTGCTACACTTCTAGCTTGTTATGCCTGAAGGATCAGCCTAGCTGGGTTACCAGATCAACACTGAAGAGTCTGGTCCAAGTGTTTTTTACAGCTGTGGTGTGGTTAAATTGCAGCTACTGTCAGAAGAAAGCCATCTTGATGGAGGCAGGCTTCTGTGGGCTTTTATTTATTTATTTAATATATTATTTATTTGATTTATATACTGCCCCGTAAGTGCAACATGCTATTCGAGGAGGATTACAACAGCCATAATTCAAAATACAGGTACCTCAATACATAACTAGAACATTACAAACAGTAGTAAATAGAACACACGGCACCAGTGGTAGATTCACAACAAAACAGGACAGGGCAGGAGGCGTAGAGTCTGTTAAGGTCAATGTGGAAGGCCTCCGTGAAAAACAAACTTTAAAGTTGTTTTCTAAAAGTTAACAGGGAGGGGGCCAGGCTTGTCTCCAACAACAGCTGGTTCCATCAGGTCAGGGCCACTGCGAAGAAGGCCTGAGCCCTTGGGGGTGACTTAAGACAGGCATGTCCAAACTTCGGCCCTCCAGATGTTTTGGACCACAACTCCCACAGTCCTTTGCCATTGGAAATACAGGCTTGGAATTCTGGGAGTTGTGGTCCAAAACATCTGGTGGGCCGACATTTGGACATTCCTGACTTAAGGGCTTCCTTCCGAGTGGCTTCCAGTACCCTTCTAGCACATGTGATGTTTCGTCCTTGTCAAAACCATCAAGAAAGTGGTACAGAAATTAACTAACTATTTTAACTCTTGTCTGGAGTCTTCTATGGGAGTGTACCATTATAAGGAGAAAAAAAACCTCAGGATGGTTGACATAGAAGGAACATATTTTAGCGACCATTAACACCAGTTGCTTTTCTATCGTGTTCCACAACCAATTCAAAGAAATGGCATATGATATGTGTTACTTGTTGGTTGTTGTTGACATCATTGCTTTTGTACAGGAAGAAGGAAGAACCTTTCCATACTGGGGAGATTAAATGGCTTAGTGCAGTTAAGTGTGGACAGAACATCTTAAAATGAGAATGACACCCCCCTTGCATTTTCATTGGAGATGAGACTCTTCTACTGAAAGCTAGGGTAAATATCTCAAGTAATGGGCACAGAATGGAAAAATAATGTTTCGTTTTGTTTCGTGCCCACCCCGTTTCATTTTGTTTCGTTTCTTATTTTTAAAAATGTACAAAATGAAATGAAACAAATAAAACGGCTCCCCTGGGTCCTAGAGGCACTAGATTTGGTGCCTAGGAGCCATTTTAAAGAGGTCCAGCTGAGCTGTCATTGGCTGAACCCCTTTAAAACTGGCCCAGTAACCACCAGGGGATCCCCCGGTGGCGAAAGGGCCATTTTTAAAGGGGTCCAGCTGATGACAGCTTGGCTGGCCCCCTTTTAAAATGGCCAACCGGGCCATATTCAGAGCAATCCAGCTGAGCTGTCATCGGCTTGTACCCCTTTAAAAATGGCCAAGTTGGCACCATGGGGATCCCCTGGTGGCAACTGGGCCATTTTTAAAGGGGTCCAGCTGATGAAAGTTCTGCTGGACCCCTCTGAAAATGGCTCCCCGGCACCACATTGTGCCTCTAGGACCCAGGGGAGTCACCCCCCACCCACCTCCCAGCTGAGAGGAGTCAGGTAGCTGGGACTGAAAGGAAGATGCGGGGAGCGCTGGAGCGGCTGTGGGAACCCACCTCCTCCTCTTCCCTCTCCCGGGCTCTGGCAGCAGCAGTGGTGGAGGCTCACTGTGAGCCCAGCAGGTAAGGGGCCCCTTTTACAGATGGAACGAAATGATTCATTTCAATGAAAAAACGACCAATTCATTTCATCTGTAACGGAATGCTGCTTCCTCGTTTTGTTACCTAACGAAATGACAAAAGAGCATTTCGTTTTTCATTTTGTGCCCATCTCTAATCTCAAGTCATGAGGTTTAACAGACTGGATCAGTGATGGTGAACCTTTTAGAGACTGAGTGCCCAAACTGTGATTCCAAACCCACTAATTTTTTGCAAAGTGTCAATACAGCCATTTAACCTGAATACAGGTGGCTGTGAAGGGGTGATGTCGGGTGCCCATAGAAAGGACTCAAAGAGCCATCTTTGGCACCCGTGCCATAGGTTCTCCAACACTGGGCTAGATGGATAGCAGTGCAGTGAGCTCCCGCTGATAATCCCAGCTCCTGCCAACCTAGCAGTTCAAAAACATGTAAATGCAAGTAGATAAATTGGTACCGCCCTTAAAAGTGGGAAGGTAAGCAGTGTTACATGCATAGAAATGCATTTGGCTACGGACTTGCACAGCACTGGCTCTTTGGCTTAGAAATGGAGATGAGCACTGCCCCTAGAGTCGGACATGACCAGCATGCACATGCGTGGGGAAACTTTACCTTTACCTTGGATAGCTTAGAGAAAATCAAGGTCAAGTTCTCACCATTTCTTGGACAAGTTACACAGTCCCAGAGCACCATCCCAAGAGACTCTGGAGTGTACCCAGGACACCCTGGGAAGGGTCACTTGGACAGCACCTAATTAATCTATCAATTAGAAATTATTTGCTTTCAGTAGGTATAGTTACTGCTGTTATCCTTCCATTATTTTGGATTATTAATGTTGCAGGGTGACTGCATCATTTTCTCAATAGATCCTTCATGCTATCTTTAGAGTGGGTTAATAGTGTTTGCTTATTCCTGCATAAGTTACTGTATTTGATTTTTTACCCCTTTTAGCGTCAGATGTTGGCTCTATGTCATCTTTAGACCATTCTACTGCCCTTTCCCCTTGGTAGAGCTGTCAGAGGTATAAGGTTAAGCTTTGCTTTTGAGATTGGTTTTTGGGTCTAAAGAAGGATCTTATCAAGCTGCTTCTAATCCTCCAGTCCCTAGCTCATTCCATTAAGGTAAGTGTTCTTAAAAGATTCGTGTTTGACACCACAACCACTGAAGTAGTAGGGAAAGGGGTGCTCCTGTCAAAGGGGCAATAAAACCATCAAACACCGGAAGTCCCGCCCCCCTTACCGGAAGTCCCGCCCCTTACCGGAAGCCCTACCCCCTTACCGGAAGTCCCTACCTTCCGCCCCGCCCCCTTACCCGGAACCGGAACCTTCCTGGGCCCTTTGACCTGGAAGTGACGTCCTCTTCCGCCTGACCCGGATGGGGAGCCTTGCCCCCTCCCCCCGACACGTCACGGGGTCCCCCTACCCCACCCTCAGGCATGCCCGGGCATGCCTTCCCCTAGGTCGCTGCCGCTGGCTATGTGTTCCCTGGGCCTGTCTTGCTGCGTATGCGCATGCCTGAGAGGCCTTTATAAGAAGAGGGGAGTGTTCTGCGGTGCCCGCCGCCGCCTTTTCCGCTGTTCCTGAAACCGCCTGGCCCATGGTCCCCGCCGTCCCGTTTATGTGGAGAAAGATGGCGTCTTCAAGCAAGATCGGGTTTTCCTCCAGCTTGCCGAAGGACACCCCGGACTCACCGCCGAAAGCAGAGAGCGTGGACTCCCCCTCCAAGCCCGAGAGCCCGGACTCTCCGCCAAAATCCTGGACCCCGAAGATAGAGAGGCAGCGGTTGAAACCGAAAAGGCGTCTGCACCCCCACATGCACCACGGGCCTATGGGATTTTCCATGCCCCTCTGCCCCCTAAACACCCCATCGCGGAAGCCCAGCTCTGCGCCCAAAAAGCCGCCCAAGCCTGCCCTTCACGCTGAGGAGACCCTGTTTTGGTCCGATTCAGATGATGGTTATGACCATGGAAGTCCACCACCGAAGAGAAGGGTCTTAAGGCGTTATGTTAGCTCAGATTCTGACAGCGACCTTACAAGCGGCTCTAACAAGGAGAATGCTGCCCCTGATACGGAGGAATTTTTAAACACGGTAAGGCCCTGTTTTAAATCTAAGTTCATATTGTGATACTGTGTCTTGTGGCAAAGGCTGCAGGTGTTGTGCAGCTTTAGAGTTTGGGGTGTGCTATGTATCTAATTACGTTGAAGTTTCCTTTTTATAATTAAAACCAGCCAATATTTATGTTTTACAAGGCCAAAGATTTGCCCCCAAAGGTAACCCAAAATCCCCGCGACGCAAGAGAAGGGCTTTAAGGCGTTATGGTAGCTCTGATTCTGACCGCGACCTTGCAAGTGGTCTCTAACAAGGACAATGCTGCCCCCGAGTCAGAAGAATCTTCAAACACGGTAAGGAGCTGGCTGGTGGTGTTTTAGAGATGGGTGTGTTTAGGCATTTCATTAACTTTGTAGCTTGCTTTGATAATTAATTTTTATTTGCTATTTGCAGGAATTACCCCATAAAACATTGAGAAGATTGCTCCATATAGACCTGCCAGAAATTAAGGGGAGAAAGAATCAATATATGAAGAACATTGTGCATACAACAGACGCTGTGATAATTAAATATTATATATCAGCATATCAGAAACAATTCTTGCGATGGCTGTCAAATAATTTGGAAAACCAGGAATCGCATTCGTGTATAACCTCAACCGTTGCATCCATATCAAGACTACTTCGTTCTCTTTGTGCCAAAATATGTTACAAGACTGTCATCCATACCGTCATCTTAATTGCATATTGTTGCAAATAGCCTGATATTGACAGCTGAAAAATATTAATGAGATATTGACCTTGTATCTAAAATTTCCAAGGCAGAAAAACCATATTCATTCCTCAAAAAAATGTTAAGACAGACTGACCCCTTGCTATTTCAAAATATTTACTCTGTGGTCACTGCTAGAAATATCAGTGAATTTATTAAATAAATGCTCTTACACATATTATTTTCTTTCATTTTTATTGCATTGCTTTTAAAAAGTTAGCCATGCGGGTTCTTTGACAAGCTCTCTGGAGGTGTCGACTGTGAGGATTCCACATGCAGCCAGGCTGGTCTCTTGAATTGTTTCTTGCGTGCAGCATCAGGCCCTGGAATAGCCAGGTGTTTAGAGGTCTCTGATTGTAGCGGGCTGACTTTCAGGTTTTCTAACTGCTCTCTAACAGATGAATTACCCACAACAGATGTGGGCACATTTAGTTCTGCCAATGCTTTAAGAAATACATCCCAGCCTTTTGGGCGCTTCTTCTCAGAAATAATATTAGATTGGGTGGCCCCTTTAATCAGGTCGAGAATGTGAGACCCTGGTAAGGCGTTCCCGTGATACACAAAGGTGCCTCGCTGATCCCAGCTAGAAATATCCTGATGCTGCTTTATCTTGTTCAGCAAAATTTCAGCATTTTTCTTAAACCTTCTGGGGATCCCTTCTAAAACTTCTGGAACAATTTGTATCACTCTCAGGCTGTGGGGATGTGGTGGGGACAGGTTGGGAGGTTGGGGTTTGGGGGATGCAGACATTTTTTCCACATCATCATCTTGTTTGTTTAGTGCTAAGTAGCGCTGTAGAACCCCTGTGTAGAGTTTTATTTTTTCATACTCTGACAGGTCAGTCCTTAAGAGAATCTCCCTCATCTCGCTGTCAAGACGTCTCATGGTTGTGGTTCTAATATTTTCTGGGACACCCCGAAGCTGATCTAACTGAGCGCTGGGCACTAGATATAATTTTTCAGCATATTCCATTACTTGTTAGTTAAAAGACCCGTTATTAGGGGGACCGCGATGCTTAGCAGGGGGCCCAGAAAACCTCCGTTTTGCTTGACAATGTATTTTCTCCTTTTCAGGGAGAGCCTTTGTTACCCAGGCTTTTAATCAGAGCACGTTTTTTCCTTAAGACCCCCACCTGCTTGGGTGTTAGGGCAAGATTACCCTTTAAAGTATTCAGAGCAATTTCTGAAATGGCTGTTACCAAATCATCTGAGGCACCGCATAAAATGGCTTTTCTCTGGCGCGGGGGCGCCTTAATAAGGATTTTTAAGAGGGGAAGATTTCGCCGTATACAGGCGGACATGTTGGGGGGGAGAGGCGCTGTGACCAATAACTCAAAAAGAATCATGGGGAAAACCCTTTTTGTTCTTTTCACTGTATACACAGCAGGCCAGTCAGGTGGGAATAGACCCTTCTCAGTCTGCAAGACTCAGGGGTATTTGGGTTTTAAATCCACCAGCAGATAGCCATGGGGATTTCTGGTAGCATCTGCAAAAGCCTCCATGAAAAACGGAACATTTGGGGGTACATTTGCCGTGCTAACGTAGCAATTTGTAATTTATCTCTTGGGTTTTTAAAAAGCACCATATATTTAGCTTTTAAAGCTGATGGTTCTGTTGCTTTTACCACGGCAGAAAATATTCTGTGTAAGAAAAAACACACTCACATTTCTGTGGTGCACATATTGCGTGAAGAGTTTTTCAACCTCCTTATTACAGCAGCACAATTCATCAGATCGTCTATAATTAAGAAGTTTATTTTATCGGGGGGTAACAAGACATTATCAGCAAAGTTTTCAGGCAATCCTTCTACAAACTTAATAAATGAATATTTACACAATAGGTCTTTATACAGAGGCTCCCAGCAACTGTAACACCATACAACATTCTCAGGCATTTCAGAAAATACATAACGCGCATTCTCCAACATGTTTTTTACAAGAAGGTTTTCCCACAAACCACTGGGTCCCGCGAGAATGGCTGAAAAAGGATGGTTCCACAGAGTGCTCCTCTTAGTATCCATAAGGGACCGTTTTAAATCCGTCCGTAAATCACTCTTTTGTCATACACTACTTTTTGTGTTTTTTCTTAAAGTTTTAGTGTGGGATGAGCCACTGTCTTTTATCTCTCACAATGCCCGCTGTTCTACAAACTATTTCACGAGGAGGGTTATCTTTCTTGTCTGAAACTAGGCAAACACGAGGTCTTGAAGAGTGTCAAAATTAATTTCTCACTGTTTGCCACATTCAGGTGATCCCTTTGACTTTCACACAGGCACTGCCCCCCGACAAGTTTTAGACGTAGCTCTTAGGGCCTGTTGAAACAAAACGAGTAATGTGTTCCCCCTCTGGTATCTCGCTGGTTAAGTCACCCAGATAATCCCCCAGAGGGGGATTCCAATCGCCCTCCCTGTGAACAAAAATAACAGAGTCTGTATCATGGTACAGGACCCTGTCCTGCACCGGTCCAACAGTTTATAAAGTTCCAAACGGGCATATGCATTGTGAAACAGGCTATGAAGGGATTTTTCATACCTGAGGTTGTCATTCTGTCTGTGTTATGCTTCCAGGTTACGCAGGCCGCATCATCATCAAGAAACACACACATGGAAACTGAAAATGTTTCTGAGAACAAGAGATTGAAAAACCTGTCTGGGTCCCTTACTACCTCTGTGTAGGGAGGTTTGTCCTCTGGCCAAATTTTCCCCACAGTGAGTTTAAAACAACTTAGCAATCTGCCTCTTTGCTGGGTTCGGCTCTATTTTTTTGCGGCGTAGCAACACCCCCTCTTTTTCGAGGTAATCTGCTATATATTTATCTTTATCAGCCTCTGTGACACACCAGTGGGGAAAAACCTGATGCCTCCTGTTTCTGCCGCAGGTGTGTCTTCATATAATCAGAAAACAAATCACCCGATCTCTGAAAAAAATGCCACACTTCAAAGATTTTTTCCAACCCTGTACCCCTTCTCTATAGCAACATCATCTCTATAGTGCACCAGGTCCCTGTAAAGCCCGCTCATCATCTGAATGATTGCATGGTTCTAGCTGGCGGAGTTCTGCACATGTAGAGCACAGCACAAACATGAGCTTTCCACCTACCCTCGACGGTAACACTGGGAAGAAGAGACCCTTTGGCGGGTAAAACTTTGGCTTTTATCAACCCGAGTAATCTGTAGAGAATCAAAGTTCTCATGGACTATTATCGGATGTCCAAGGGGGTACTCCCTGTTTTTTTGTACATGGGGATAAAGGGACTGAAATCATAATAACGAATCTCCTCCCCCTTCGCCGGCTTGTAGTAAAACACACTGCATTTGTACGTCCACCAAAGAGGGCATCCCTCAGTTCTAAGGGCTCTGGAAACTGTGCGGTGGCAAGAAGTTTTGGACTTCTTTGTCAGTTTTTATCATGTTTTTCCACTCATGCCCCAAACTGATCTCACTTCATAACCCATGTTTTCAGGATTGCTGTCCGCTCCTCAGTAGCATTATGAAGCTGCCTGTAAGTTTTACCAATCAAGGGGTTCCAGTCCTCTGCAGGGTAGCAGAGGGGGCACCCGTGATAAAAAACAACCCAGAAATTCCAGACAGACTGGCTGACCATTTACTACAGCATAGCCATCAACAAAATATTGACCCACCTGAACCATCGCCACCATTTAAGGCATGCTGGATCTCTAGGTTTTCTTTTATGTTTAAGGTACAGCAACCATTGGATGGCAGGTGTTTAGTATCTTTTGACCTGGTGGTGATTAATTATCTGCAGGTGGTATCACTATGGAATCTTCAGGCATAAATTTGAACCTGTACATGGCTAGGCTCACGCTGGCCAGAGTTTAGGTATTGGAGGGGGTCTATGGCATAATATTCAGTTTTCTTTTTTTTTCACAATCTTTTTAAGGTCAGCGTCATGATTTCGTGGCGATATTTTGTACAAGCCTGCACCAGGAATGTACATCCTGCTTGCAATAATGGGCTATCTCGTTTTTCATGTCGAATGTCTGCATTTTATTCTCTTCATACCATTCTAAAAAAGCTTTCTGCTCAGCAGGCATCATGTACTGCAGCCCGTAGTCTTCTGGCGGGGGCAAAGGCCCTACATAATTACTATTTTCAGGCCTGTTAAAATAGTGTGGGAAATATCCTTTGCACCCCGAAAATCCGAGCGCTTTCGGCAGCTTAGAGAGCCCAATGGGCAAATGACTGAGTGAATCCATGAATTTTATGCCTAGGCCTTTAACGGTGACACAGAGGAGTTTCCCACCTTGAGCTATGATATCTACATCCAGTTTTTCTTTAACCAGCTGGTTAAGCATGAAATAACAGTCATAACCTTTGGAATTATGGGCTATGAAAGTAGTACCGCTAAAACGATTATCTTTAGTGAATGTCAATATAAAGTCTGCTATGCACGACTCTCCTTTGAACTCCCAAGTCCGACCATAAGGCCAACTCTCACCTTTTTCTTAGCACTCCTTACACCAAGGATCTTCTCTCCCCCTCCACCTCCTCCTCCTCCTCACCGTCTCAATCTCATCCACCTCACCAGTAGCAGCATTTTTTTCAGGGAGCACATTCTTTCATCCTGAAACATTCCACAGTTTCCCCACCAAAAGCCTCAGCAAAGCAGTAATTAGCTACATGTACGCCTGTTCTTGTTGTGCCTCGATGTCATAAAATATATATTGCGTTGAAAATTTCAGGGTATTTAACAGGTTGCATAATGCATAGATGTTTTTCATCATCCTCTTTAAGATATCCCAACATATTGTGCATTGACGCCCTCGGCAAACTGGCAGTGCTATGATCGTACTTTTGATAATGCCTACATTGTTACAATATATCTTAAGCACACAGGGCACTTTACCTTCGGAGCCAGTTTGTCATGAGCTTTTAAACAGTCAGCTGATTGGCAGAGCGTTTGCAACAACCACACTCTGCTGTTCATCTATTTTAGGGGTACAATCCTCTTTCAAACACATCCTACAGAAAAATAGGCAGCGATGTGTATGTTGATAGAGGGTGTTACAATAGAGCAGTAATTTTTTGAACCAAAAAGCCCCTTTACATTAAGAACACCATAGTAATGACTATCATACAGGAATAGGGTATGTGTTTGGGCATAGCGCTGAGTCCCCGACTTAAATAAGCCCCAGCCATCCTTATTATAAAGAGCAATTTTGGATATTCCGCTGTAGATGGTGTTCAAAAAGACCAATGTCATTCAAAGACACCTGTTTCTGCTCAGGCCCACCCAACCTCCTGACAGAGCTGTTTAGCAGCTTGCACCAGCTCAGAGTCTGTGGGTATTGCACCACAATCAGCATGAGCTATGACAGCAGACAAACTTCCTGCGAAACAGAGCATGCCATCCACACTCTTAAATCTATCAGGTGTTGCCTCTTTTTAGCAATGATGTTGCTGTATGGTTATTAGTTTCAAGCGTCTGTTTGGCCTACCGCCGCCTCTTGGTGGTTTAACAATTGTAACAACTAAACGTAAAGCACCCTCTGTACAAAGTTCCATGTTGCTCTGTAACAAATTACTCATATTTGTTAGGAATGCCTCGGGGTCCAAGGCTTCTTTGACTGCTTTACTGAATATAAAGCATCTCTCATGTTACCACCCAAGCCGCATCTGAACAAAATCTTCAGGTCAATGTTCTGGTTGATATCATTAAGCACCTGCTGTATTGCATTATAAAGTGCTGACATTGCATCAGCATAGGAACCAATATGCTCCAGATTAACAAAGCGAAAATAATACCCCTACGCATAGCATTATACTGTTCCTGCACCCAGGTCCATGTTCTCAAAATTTCAGCATAAACAGGGGGAGCTTTGCTGACCAGATGATGCATTGTCATTTACAGATTCTGGAGATTCACCAACCTCACCCTCTGGAGCTGTGAGGTTTCTAGAGAACAGGGCTTGAAGATTCACCAACCTCACCCTCTGGATGATGTAGGTCTCTAGAGAACAGGGCGTGAAGATTCACCAACCTCACCCTCTGGATGATGTGAGGTCTCTAGAGAACAGGGTTTTGAAGATTCACCAACCTCACCCTCTGGATGCTGTGAGGGTTTCTAGAGAACGGGCTGTGAAATTCACCAACATTTACCTCTGGGTGCTGTGAGGTCTCTAGAGAACAGGCTGTGAAGATTCACCAACATTTACCTCTGGGTGCTGTGAGGTCTCTAGAGAACAGGGCTGCTGAACATTGTGGGGTTATGGTGTGTAGCAGGCCTGGAACGCTTTTTGCGACGTGAAAGAAACTTTTTAGCATTTCTCAGCAGTTTGCTAGCTATAACCCTACAAGACTGATCCCCTCTGGCCAAGACTTTTTCTTTTTCAGGGTTCTTTTCTTAAAATAGCTATAACCCCGCCCTCTTTGATAAAAACATGCATACAGATTCAACATGATAACCTTCCATGGTTTTAATAGAATCACAATCATTCATGGCTGACATGTGTTGTTCAAGACTTTTAGCATATCGCGTAAGCTCCATGAGAGAATATGAAGTGTATTTAACAAAGCCAAGCATACTTTCTAAAAACTTATAATGGTTTTTTTTTTTTGTTGAATTAGTGTCATGGTCTGTGTAGCTGGATGAAATGGAGCAGCCATCGTAGAGCTGCCTGAGAGGTTGCTCCTTTCCACAGGGACATCCGGTATTGGTGGCTCAGGAAAATGGGATTTGCATGCCCTTTTGCATGCTGGTTCTTTTATACTTCCTAAAATAAATGATACGACAGCAATAATCAATATCTCTAGTTTTCTCAACCCACTAACTGCTTCTGAACTCTTACACACACACACACACACACACACACAACACACACACACTCACCTGAACTTTTCCGTTTCATGCTGCCTGGTTGACCCCGCAGGATGAGAGAACATTTCATTGTTTGAAATATAACAATGAAATTTATTGTTGTAGTCTGTAGTATAACAAAGGATTTTGTGCCCTCTTGTATTTACTGCCATACCAGAATATTAAAAGGGGGAACTACACACCTTTTTGAGGACATTGTCAAGGGCTGAGGCGAGGGCATTTTCCTAAAATTCTTTTGTTGTGCTCGAATGGGGATCATTGCCTGAAATATTACAAATATTTTTACAGGGGTGTGTCAGAAATACCCCCACCCACCCAAGCTTATTGCCAAAGCCGAATTTATAAGGAGGGTTGTGAAAATAGTACCTTTTTTTTGAGGATCCCTTCATTGAGAGGCATCACAAAGCCATCCGCTAAATATTTATCTAAAACATAAAAAATAATGCCACTAAAAATCACAGGTCCCATTTAATATGCCATACCAGAAATATTAAAAGGGGAACTACACACACCTTTTGAGGACATTGTCAAGGGCTGAGGCGAGGGCATTTTCCTAAAATCTTCTTTTGTTGTGCTCGAATGGGGATCATTGCCTGAAATATTACAAATATTTTTACAGGGGTGTGTCAGAAATACCCCCCCAAAACCTAAGCTTATTGCCAAATCAGATTTTATAAGGACGTTGAGAAATAGTACCAATTTTTGAGGATCCCTTTCATTGGAGAGGCATCAACAAAGTTCCGCTAAATATTTATCTAAAACATAAAAATATGCCACTAAAAATCACAGGTCCCATTTAATATGCAAAAAAACACATGATCCCCACCCCCCCCCAAATATTGCAATGACATTTTATTTAAAACCATTTTGTGAGAGGCATAACTGACCTAAATCTTTTCCAGGGGGTGGTGCGAGTCCAATTTTAGGGGTTTCATTGGCAGAACAGGCGGGGGGGGGGGGGGGCGACCTGAAAAAGGTTTGCAAGTTACAACATGTCTGTGCACACGCTTAAGACACAGGATGGCAGCATCACCCATTCTGTACTCAGCAAATACCTAATGCATGCTTGTTGCAGCTATTTATCAGAAAATGAGAAACAGACACCCCATCATCAAATGCATCCGCTGACCGAAAGCCTGAATAATATTTTAGAAAGAATTGTTGCCTCTATACAGCCCAACTTTGAAAGCAAGATTCACAGTTATTTGCAGGAGTTACACCTGCGCAATATTAGTGAAACATGCAGCCTGTTTATGAAGACTGCTGCAGTCACAGTTTCTGATAATCAGATGAATTGGGGGCGCATATTAGCATTAATAATGTACGCTGCCTGCTTGTTAAAACAATTTCAACAAACCCACGGTGTTTTGTCTAAAAACGATGTCAGCCAAATGGTACAATGCGTGACTGAATTTTTAACAACCCATAAAGAGCTGCTTGTAATGATGGCGAAACTCTGATTAGAGGATCTGCCTGGTATCAGTGTAAATATTTTGAAATAGCCCACATCAAGCAACAATGAGTTTCTGTATTTTTTTTTTCAAGACATACAATTCAAGAAACCACCCTGGCTAACTTTTAAAAATCATTGCAATAAAATACAAAAGAGAATGATATGTGTAACAGCATTTATTTAATATACTCACAGACATTTCTGCAGCTTTCAAAAACTCTTTTAGGGTGTAATATTTTCTACTTGGGTCAGATAAAAACACGGCTACTTATTGCAGTCAGGGCCGAAACAGGAATTTTTTCTCTTTCCAGTCTCACAGTATCTAGAGCTTTTCCTTCTGGTTGAAGGTCCAGTCAATGGGTACTGATAGTCTTCCCAAATATGTCTAATGAACAGGCTAACTCCGTCATCCCCATTTCCTGGGCCAACAAATTGGTATCATTATCGCACATTTTGGGCTCTCAACCCAGAGCCTGCTTGTCAGTGGTCAACAGGCCAAAAATTCCTTTAAACAAAGAGCTCTGGATGTTAGTGCACAACAGGATATGGAGCTCCTCTCCAAAAACAGAGCCCTAAGCTGGCTATCTAAAAACAAACTGGTATTCAAGTGCGAGAAGTATCTAACAATTAGTTTACCTTATTCTTTGAGGAGAGCCTATACAAGATTAAGATTCGAATTCTTGGAATCTATGAATAAATTTGGCCGTTTTTCAAAATCTACCTACCACGAGAGAACATGTATCTGCAGCGCCCCGCTATAGAAGATATTGCCCATATTTTATTTGATTGTGAATTATATACAGCCCCTCAGACAGTCTTATTTATCAAAAATGATGGCCAAAATTGCCCATTGGAATGTGAACTTTCAGCTCGCCTTTTTTACTTCAAAGCTCAAACATGCGGTTGTGCATGGTCGCCAATTTCATATGTAAGGCAGCCAGAGTAAGATCTTCCTATATTGATCAAATTGGCATTTACTGTAGGGGCGACGCTGACTTTGAATGATAACATTTGTTTTGGGCCCCCTAACTTTGAAAACTGTTCAGTTCACAACTGTATTTTTTGTATTTTTTTCTGGACTTTCGTGTTTTAGTACTTGAAAATGGCCCCGCTAATCAAAAAGTTGTTGTTGTTATTTTTTAAATTTGTACAAGGAATTTTTGCCTCAATATAAGCATTGGAAATAACGGCTTTTAAAAATTTTTTGGGTGAAAGGGGGGGGGTGTAGCCCAAATTTTCATACATCACCTTGCTGAAGACGTTTCTGTGGATATGTAACAATGGCCAAGAGTTTAGTTTGGGATGGGTTTTAAATTCACATGGTACCAGGGAAAAATCAGCTAAAAAAAAATTCATTATGTACTAAAAACAAAAAGTTTTGTATTTTTTAAAGAATCATTTAAGGGAAAACCCGCAGGGCTAACACCGGCAAGAACACTAAAACACACGATTCTTTTTCTACCTTAAAACAATGGGTTTTTTATTTATCTTAATTTTTAAATGTTTAATTTCCCCGTGTACCCTGCAAAAATTTTTTTAAGAGGGCCCTAGGCTGGGTTGTTTGCAGCTAAGAATTATTAGAAATGCCCATGCAAAATCACTAAAACCACGATTTTGCTATACTTAAAAAAATGGGTTTCTGTATTTTATCATAATTAAATGTTTAATTTCCACGTTTTACCTCTGAAATATTTTTTTCAGAGGGCCCAACGGGTTTTTGCAGCTAATTAAATTTATTGAAATGCACCATGAAAAATCAGCTAAAAATCCTTCTTCTTTCCCTTTTAAAACAATGAATTTCGTATTTTACCTAAAATTTAAAGTCTTTTTTTTTTTATGTACCTCTGAATTTTTTTTTAAAAATAGTCCCCTTTTTAAAATCATCACAATAAAAACCAAAAAGATTATTTGTAAAACAGCCTTTTTTTAGGAAAAAATTACATCATGATTGCACGGTGGCAGGCAGGCCCAAACAGGTTTAAAAGGGGGACCTGTTTTAGATTTCAAGCTTCTTGAAAGGGGATACCATCGTAATTCCCCCCCTAAATCCCCTTTGTACATTTTTAATTTTTGGAAAAGAGAAGCCTTTTTTTCTGTTCTTAAAAAAAGACACAGTGATAGCCGCAGGTGGAGCAAGGATCTGAAAATGACTCTTTGGTAGTTATCTATTGGTCGCCTCTTAAAAAGTCATAGTGTTTTTCGGAAAAAGGGGGGTTTTTTGGGGTGTCCATATGAAAAAAAAAAATCCCCCGGGGCCTTTAGGTGATAGATAGCCCCCCGTGTTAGGCAGTGTGTGAGGTTTTTGGGTTGACCACATCCCAGTGGCCGCTTGGAAAAATCCCCCCTAGATATCGGGGGGTAAACACTGAAAAAATATTTTTTTTTATGTAATAAATTCAAACGGGCGGGTTTATTTCAATGAACAAAGGGGCGTTTCGCGTGATATTTCAATACGTTGCCCAAACCCCTATAAATATTTAATATTTTTGGGGGGGGGGACACCAAAACGGATCTCGGCTCTAGGTTCCCTGTTTGACAGAGAATAGTGCTCAGAGCGGCCCTGATCAGGGGGGGGCAAAAACTACAGTGTGTACCCCTGCAAAAATTGTGACGGTTAATAGCTTGTCCAAATCTTTTTCTTTTCCCCGGGGTTTTTTGGGCCCCAAATTGCATGTATTCACGTCGCTAGGCTATCAGAAAATTCTGAGAGGCTTTATGGGGCTAACTCTCCACATAAACGCTACAAAATGACGTTGGTGTTTTTTTTAAGGGGTTTCGTGTGTTTTTGGGCCCTGAATCCTCATTGTCAACAAAGCCATGACCGTTTTTAGGCGTTCCCCCCAAAAAAAAATTTTTTTGGGTTTTCAGACAAGACTCCCCCCAGCAAAAGCTAAAAAACTTTCATTCAACCCTAAAAGGGTACTTTGTTTTTGGGAAAAAGGCGTTAGTGTGCCCTAGACGAAACCCCGGGGGGGTACTTTCACTCTTTTAACAACAAAGCTGCATTTAAAATATGTACTGTTAATTGCTTGCCTCCACTCATCAAAAAAAAAGATCCTTGTGCGTGTGAGTTTGATCTTCAATCTACACCATTCAGCAGCATTTGTCCTGGAAAAAAATATCGGGTAAAAGGCCCATCAGTCCCCCGGCCGGCTACCCCCCGTTGATGTGCTTGATTTAAAGCCCCCGTTTCCCTTAACCCGCGTAGCTTGTAATTCCCTCGTTTTTTGGATCTTTATAAAAACCACCTGCTGCAAATTGGTTCAAGGCATGGGGGTTAGTTCGAAGATTCTAAAATGGCTCGGGGGTAACTTGTGACTTGACTGTGCCATCCCGGGTAACCCGCTGGTAAAAAACGAGACAAGGGGGTAATTGCCCAACCCCTTTTTGGGGGATCAGCCCTGTTTGGGGAAACCTCAGCTTTTTTTTTTTTGAAAAAGAAAAAGGGGAACGAATGCTGGGTCTAAATAAAAATTACTCGCCCCCGTTATATAAATTCCAGGTATTAGGGTTAGGGTGACAAAGGGGGACTTCAACGTCATACTGCTTTCCCGCTTTTTTTTTGGTGATATTTTTTAAAAAAATCCCCCTGGGTTTTGGGACTTCTTCAGAGGGTTATGAAAAAGAATGCCATTTTAAAAATGTCTTTCCGGTGTTTTAGTATCTTTGTTTTTTGGCCCCTTCCCTTCCCCACCGAAGCTTCTGAATTTTTTTTCCGGATACCCCTTTTTTTTAGGGGTAGGTGCTCCAAATGTTGGTGGGGGCTTTTGTTTAACCCTCCCCCCTTTTTTTAGGGAAGAGACCTGAAATTTTTTGGGGTTTTCCCTTTTTTTTAAAATACTCACTAAGTCTCCAGATGTTGTGCATGGCTGTCTTTTAAATGAGGGTTTAAAAATTTAAAACCCCCTCCTCAAAAAAGGAACAGCCCTTCTGAAAAGTCCCGAAAAATTTCCCCCAGACCTCTCCTAATGTTTACGCTCCATGGGAAAACCGGTGAAAGGCCTTGGGCTTTGTAGTTGGCCCCATTTGCATCTACATTTCCATAAACTTTAACGACCCCATTTTTGGATCATGCGCTCTTTTTCACGCCTAAAAATAACCCCTTCTGGGGGGAAGGTAACCCACGAAACTTTCCCCCGGGAAGGCCGTGTTGGTTCTGGGGTCTTTTTTCAAGTTATTGTGTTGATTTTTTTTGTTTATTAAATATAAGCGGTTATCGTAAGTTATGGTGCACATTCATAATTTCTCCCTGACGGGAGCACCTAACAGGGGTACAGAGCGTCTCCCCCAATTTTGGGCTCTTTGATATCCGATCAGGTACATTTTCGTGACCCCCTCCGGGAAAATCTGCAGCGGTCTATTTTATCGACAGGAAAATCGGGTGGTAGGCCCAATGATGGGCTAACCCCCCCGGGCTGGAATTTTTGTTTTTCCCCTTAATCTAAAATTTTCCCCCTTTAAGGGTCGTGACAAAACGTTTTTAGGGGATCTATGGTACTTTTTTTTGTCATTTTTTCATCAAAACAGATTGAATGTTTGTAATAACCTCTGTGTGTAGAAACCCCCCCTCTTTTTGTTTCCTTTAAATGAAAAAAAATGGCTTTTTTAGTCAGTGGTACCCCTGGGGGGGGAACTGAATTTCAGCCAGACAATTTCCCCCGCCCCCCCTCAGATCAAAAGGGGTTTGGGGGTAGCATGTTGAAAAAATTGCATTTTTTTTTTTGGGGAAAAATTTTCCTTTTCATGCATTGCTGGGGAGTGTGTTTTTAAAAATTTTCCCCCTTATCTCCCATTTCCAACCTTTTACAGGGTCAAAAAATTCAAAAGGGACCACCCCAATTGTTGAAAAAACGGGGCCCAAATTTTTCCCCCTTTTACTAAGTGAAGTTTTCTTGAGCCAGGTTTTTTTGGCCAATACCTTTTCAATTTTATAAAACCCCGGGGCTTCTCGGGGTTCATTTTTTTTTAGTTTTTGGGGGTTTAAATGTCCCCCCAAAAAGCATCACCATGGTAATCGTTAACGGTTTTAAAGGGTTCTTTGTTTTTTTTAAAAACCTTTGATCCATATAAAAAATTTGTAGTGAAATTCGTTCAAAACCCCCTTAAATGAACCCCCCCCTTTTTTTTTAAAACCCCCACAGGGTTTCCCCTTTTTGAAAAACGGCCCTCCTCTTTCGTTTTAGCAGAGGTCCCATAGATTGTTTTCCAATGGCCAAAGAGTTGTGAGGGGTCACATTACAGGCCTCCCCTTTATAGTTCTGTGCTGCTGGATTATAGTTTTAGGAGCTGAGGTAAAAACCCAAAATTTGAAAGTATTTTTGGTGGGGAAATACCCCCCCAAAATTTTTTTTTTTAAGTTTTTTTTTAAACCCCTTTTACAACCCCCCCTTTTTTACCCCCATTTTTGGGTTTTACAAAGGGGGGAAACCCCCTTTTTTTTTAAAAGGGGGGTTGGGGGGTTATTTGGGGAACCCCTTTAACCCTCTTTTCGTTTAAAACTTTTTGGGGCCCTATGGTTTTTTTGAAATGGCCCCCTAAAGTTTGGAAAAACCTCCCCCCCTCTTGTCTTGAGGCCACACCCCCGGGAAAATTTTGTAAAATATAAAAGTTTTAAAAAAGTCCCTGTGCCCCTTTTAAAAACTCAAAAAAATTTTTGCAAAATCTACCAAATCCCCCCTGCCATTTGCATCGACCCCCGAGACAATAGTCTTGTTTTTTTTAAAATGTATTCGGGCGGGTTATGGAGGGGTTTTGGGGACCCCGATCAAAAAACCCGAGAAACCCCCTTTCCCTTAATGATTTGATGCGCTTTTTGCCTCACAAAATAGGGGGAAACCCACCCCCCAAAAATTCCCCACAAAAAACCGGGGTTAATATATTAAAAAATTTTTTTTTTAAAAACCCTTTGGGCAGGGATCTTTTTAGCCCCCAACAAGAACACAGATTAGGGGTTAAATAAACTTTATTCACAAGAGAAAAGGTGGGCATTTTTTTTAAAATTTTTAAAAGGGGGTTTCCCGCTTATAATGTTTTTTAAAATTTGCAAATATAGGACGGAAAAGGGGGAAATTTTTTAAATTTTAAAAAAATAAAGACAGACATTTTGAATAAGCTGTTATATTCCCCAGAGTTTTATGTTGAAACCACTTGAAGGCCAGATTTTTTTTTTTTTTTACATGCTAGACTTTCCCGGGAGATTCTTTTTCTCCAGCAGAGGTCCTGTTTTTAAGGGGCATTAAACAGCCCCCTTTGTTTTAAATTTTGCAGCCCCCCCCCACAAACCCCCAAAGAGAGTTATAAACAATTTTTAAAAAAAAAAAATCACCCGGGCTGAACCGTCTATAACCCTCATTGCCCAAAGTCCAAATTCCCCCCCTTTTTGGTCCCTAGAGGCCCCAGGTTTTTAAAAACCCCCCCGGCATTCACTCCCCCCAAATTTTTTTTTTGGTTTTTTTGCCATCCTGCTTTACTCCTGAGGAAAAAACACCTCAAAACGCCCCAAAAAAGGGGGGCCCCCAACGTGAAGGGGGCTTGGGCGGCTTTTTGGGGGCCCCCGCTGGGGTTTTTTCCCCCATGGGGTGGGTTTTGGGGCAGAGGGGGTGGGGAAAACCCATAGGCCCTGGGGGTGTGGGGGTGAGCCCCCCTTTTCGGTTTAAACCCCTCCTCTTATCTTCGGGGCCAGGATTTTGGCGGGGGGGCCGGCTTTGGGCTTCAGGGAGTCCACGCTCTCGGTTTTTTCGGTGAGTCCCGGGGGGGCCTTCGGAAGCTGGAGGAAAAACCCCCCCCTTGCTTTAAGGCCATCTTTTCCCCATAAAGGCGGCGGGGGGGGGCCCCCGGGCCCCGGCGGTTTCAGGAAAAGCGGAAAAGGCGGCGGGGCACCCCAGAACACTCCCCCCTTTTTTTAAAGGCCTCTCAGGGGGCTACGCCCGCAAGAAGGGCCCAGGGAACAAAATAGCCACGGCAGGCCCCAGGGGAAGGCATGCCCGGGCAGGGCCTGGGGGGGGGTTAGGGGGACCCCTGAGTGTGGGGGGGGGGGCAAGGCTCCCCACCCGGCCCGGGGGAAGAGGACGAAAATTTGGGGGAAAAGGGGCCCCCGGGAAAGGTTTTCCCTTTTTCCCGGGGTTTAAGGGGGGCCCGGGGGGGAAAGGGGGGGGGACTTGGGAAAAAGGGGGTAGGGCCCCGGAAAGGGGGGGGATTCCCCGGTAAGGGGGGGGGACTTCCGGTTTTTGGGAGGTTTTATTCCCCCTTTTTAAACAGGAGCCCCCCTTTTCCCCCTTTTTTCTCATGCCCTTGGGGCCCCTTGGCTTCTGTTCGTCTCCTATAAAATTTAACTTTAACGAAAACCCGGGGGGGGAAATTTTATCCAATTTTTGGGGGGTTTAAAGGTCACCAGTATGCCGATGACCCTCAACTCTCCCTCTCGTTCCCTTTCCTTTTTCCCCCAAGGAAGAAATTTCAATTTTTAGATCAGTGCTTAGCGGGGGAAAATAAAAGGGAAAGAGGAAGAACAAACTAAAAGGAAACCCAAAAAGACAGAGGTGCCCCCTGGTAAAAAAGAAGATAAAAAGGGTAGGGATGCAACCGTCTGGATGGGCCCCCCCCAAATTTTGAAAAAAAGAAGTGTATAGTTGGGGGTGCCCCTGAACTCACCTTTGGGACCCTAAA
Organism: Phrynocephalus vlangalii; assembly: GCA_037367305.1. Lineage (NCBI taxonomy): Eukaryota > Metazoa > Chordata > Lepidosauria > Squamata > Agamidae > Phrynocephalus > Phrynocephalus vlangalii. Next base: position 3,052 of record JAWVWN010000940.1, on the reverse strand, counting down.
ATCCCCCAAAAAGGGGGGGGGCCCCAGGTTTGCATTTACAAAATCAAACCCTAGTATGTCTTTTTCCCCCTTTTTCTTAAAAAACCCCTGTTGGGGGTCATGTGACACTGTGAACATGCCCTGTGACATCCGGGCTGGACTATGTAATGCACCAAAAGGGGGTCCCAAAAGGGAAAGTCCGGGAAAAACTTAAAAGGGGTTTAAAATACAGCAGCCAATTACGACTGGGTGAGGAAACAAGATCACTTTAAACCCCTTAAAAACACTCCACGGGGTCCCAAAATCAGCTATGGGCCCAAATTTTAAAATGTGTTTTTAAAACCTACAAAGCACAAAGGCCTGCTTCCAAGTACCTCCAAGATTGAACTACATATAAACTGGCTTTGGTTTTAAAAGGGCATCAAAAAGGGGCCCCTTTATTTTTCATCCCCCCACCTTCACAGGTACACCCAGGGGCGATTTTCCCCTTTTGGGGCCTTTTTGGTTCAATGAACCAGGGCCCTAAACCCCCCAAAGGGGGGCCTGAACCCCAAAACCCCCTTTCAACGTGGCTCCCCGCCGACCCCTTCCCCCCCCCCCCGGGCTTCCCGGCGGCGACGACTCCCCCCGGGGGGAAAATAAGGCCCGGGGACCTTTCCCGTCCCGCCCCCCCCCTGCCTTGCCCGCGTTGCCCGCCCCATCCTGGCCCCGCCCGGGGGAAGCCGCGGGGAGAGATTAGGGGCCGGGTTGCAGGCGGCGGCTCGGGCGGGGGCGCGACGGTCTTTCTCGGGATGCAGGGGCCCGGGGGGACCCCAAGGGGGAAAAAGGGGTTCCCCCAGGGGGGGGGGGGGGGGGCCCCGGAAGGAATTTTTCGACGGGGGGGGCGGGGGGCGCATCGGAGGGGGCAAAACCCCGGGGCCCGGACGGGAGGATGCCCCCACCCCAAAAACCCCTTCCCAATGCGTCCTTCGGCCCAGAGATCCCCCCCCCCCCCCCCCCCCTGCTTGGCTCCCCTTGCCGTGCCTCCCTTTTTTGGGGACCTCCGGCGCCTGTGAAATTATCCACAAGGGGGGGGTTGCCACCCCCGGTTTTTCCCCCAAAGGAAAAGCTTTATGGTGTCGCCGCGGTGTTCCCCGCCCCCCCGTGGGATGAAAACACCATGTTTGGGTTCTCTTTCCTCTTTCCCCCTTTTTTGGGGGAAAAAGGGTTTTTTCCACAAAACCCCAAGGCAAGGATGTCATAATAAAATTTGTCCCTGAAGAATTTTTTTTCATTACCTCCAGGCAACTCCATCTTGAGGACCCCCTGAATGTGAACCCAAAAAGGGCCCTTTAAAGGCTTTGGAAACTCCAGGGGGTGCCTTGAAGATTTTCATTTATCCAGGTGAGGGGTTTGCAAGGCGAGTTTTTTGGGAACCCCCGGGGGTTTTTTCTCCTAAAATTTAAATGGGTTGCTGCTCATCCAAAAAAAGAAGGGCCCGAACCGGGTTCGGTTGCTTTTTTTCGACCCCCAAAAAAAAGGGGGAAAGGGGTCCCCCCTGTTTGGGGGGTTAAAATTGTTTTTTTTCCCCCCCTCCGGACTTTAAACAAAATAAAGTAGACCACGCCCACCCAAGCGTTCCCCCGCGCATTTTCCAAGTACCCCGGTTCCAAGGTGAAAAATTTTGATGCGGATTCCCCCAAAAAAAATGAGTGCTGGGCTCTCCTCTCATTGTGTGTGTGTTGTGTGTGTTTTGCCCCCCCTCCTTTTTAAAAGAATTTAAAAAGATGGAATGGTTCCCCCGGGGGGAGCTGGTGGGAGGCGGAGGGGCCCCCTTTTTTCTCCCTTTTTTTTTTCCTTTCCCCCCACGCAGACAGGAAACAAAGGGAAAAGGGGGGGGGGGTGGGGGAAAAAGGAAGAGTGAAAAACCCCCCAAAATCTTGGGGGGAAATTTTTAATTTTCCACGGATCTTAGGGGGGGGGTAAAAACACCCTAGCTTCTGGATAAAAACCCAAAAGGAATTTTACTTCCTTGATTAAATTATCCCGACAAATTTTTTTTCTTTCCTGTTTTTCTTCCGAAGCCTTGTGACCACGAGGTCCCCAAAAAGGGGTGTAGCCCGCTTTTTTTTTTTTTTTTTTTTTTTTTTTTTTCCAAAAGAAAAAGGGAAGTTTTTATCTCTTTTTGGGCCCCCCTTTTGGGCATCGCTCTGGGGCCCATGGTCTCTGCAAGACCTCTTCCATACAGGGTCCCCTTTTTCTTTTTTTTTGCATTCAGAATCGAATTAATTTTGTCTGGCTGGCCATTGTTTTTTTTGTAAAGCTCATGAAAAATCCCCAATTTTCCCCCCCGTTCAGCAGACCCGAGAATTCAAGGGAGCCCCCCTTCCTCATCAAATTTTTTCCCAAAAGGTCAGGCAGCCCCCTAAACAGAGAGAGCCCAGGGAGCCAAAAGCCCGGGCCGAAAAGCAACCAAAAGGGCCCCCGGCACAGCCCCAGGCAGGTTGGAGACCAGGGGGAAAGGGCCCCCCAAAAAACCAAAAACCCAAAGGGGGGGCTTGCCGGACCTGATGCCCGAGCCCCGGTTTTGTTGTAAAAAGGAAGCCTTTATCTGCCTTCCCGCCCTAAGTTAAGGGGGCCATTTTGGGAGCTGAAAAGGGGGGAAAAACCAAAAAGGGGCCCCTCTTCCCTGGGGGGGGAGGAAAAAAGCTCTCCTTTTTTCCCCCCCGTCTCTTTGGGTTCCCTGCTAAACGGACAAAAATTTCTCGGGGGGCCCCTTTTCTGACCCCTAATGCTTTCCCCTGTTTTCCCTTTTACTCCTCAGAATGGATTTTCTTTTTAAAACTCTTTGTGCTCTAATGTTACCCCTTTTAAAAGTTCTAAAAAATGTCTTCAAACTCCCGCTCCCTTTAAATTTTTAATTGGGCTTTTTAAAAAAAACGGGGGTATATTTCCCTCAAATTTTTGTAAGCCACCCTTTGGGGGGTTTTCCCGGGAAAAAGTTTGGGGGAAAAAATTCAAATAAATATTTTAAAAAAAAGGTGAAGCTCTGTGAAAAGGGGGGGGGGGGGGGGGGGCCCCCGGGGTCTTCGAA
>JAWVWN010000939.1:0-26847 GCA_037367305.1 Phrynocephalus vlangalii | reverse complement strand
TATGCTCAAAATTTTTTCCAAGGGAAAGGCTTCAGCGTTTTGGGGAAAAAAGAAAAATTTCCCCAAGAACTACAAGCTGGATTTCAAAGGGGAAGGGAAAACTAGGACCAAACGCCAACATGCGCTGGATTATGGGGGAAAAAGGCCAGAGAGTTCCAGAAAAAAAATCTACTTCGCTTCATTGACTATCCAAAAAGCCCTTCGCTGTGTAGACCACAAAAAAACTATGGAAAAAGCCCTTAAAGGAATGGGAGTGCCCAAAACCACCTTTTCTGTTCCAAAGGGAAATCTTATGGGGGAAAAAAAGCAGCAACCGTAAAGAAATGGGGGGGGAAAACAACTGACTGGTTTAAAATTTGGGAAAAGGAGTACGAAAGGCGGGTTATACTGTCACCTTCCCTTTTTAAAACTTATATGCAGGTACTCATGGGGAAAAGGGCCCCGGTCTGGATAAATTTTCCCAAAAGGGGAAATTTAAAAATTTTCCCGGGAAGAAATATCAACAACCTCAGTTTCGCAGATGATACTTTTTAAATAGCAGAGAGTGGGGAAAGAATTAAAGAACTCTTAATGAGGGGGAAAGAGGAGATTTAAAAAATGGGTGAAGCTAAAACATAAAAAAAAATAAGATCGGGCCCACGGGTTTCCCATCACCTCCTGGCAAATGGGAAGGGGAAGAAAGGGAAAGGCAATGACAGAGTTTATTTTTTGGGCTCCTTGTTCATGCAGATGGCGACTGCAGCAACAAAATTTAAAAGACGCCTGCTTTTGGGGGAGGAAAGCAATGGCAAACCCAAAAATAGCATCCTAAAAAAAAAAAGGGGGCATCACTTTCCCAACAAAGGGTTTCAGGTTTTTTTTTAAAAGCTATGGTTTTTCCAGTAGTAAATGTTTTGGAAGGGAGAGCGGGGGACTTTTAAAAGAAGGCTGATCGCCGCAGAATTGATCTTTTGAGTTTGTGGTGGGGGAGGAGAGTCTTGAGAGCCCCCCGGACTGAAAAGGGGATAAAACCTATCCATTTTTTGGAAAGAAATAAACCCCGAAGGGTTCCTGGAAGGAAGATTTTAAAGTTTAAGGCTCCATTACTTTGGCCACCTCATGGGGGGGGTACTGGGGAAAAAGTACACCCTGATAATTTGAGTTTGGCTTTTCCCGGAGCCCCCCCCCTTGGGTTGGGGGAGGATTTTAAATTGCCTTTTAATAAAAGGCCCTTCCCTTACTCCTCTCTAAAACCCCCTTCTTCTTTGTCTAATATGGTACACCCTCATCTTTAAAAGAGGGGCCTTTTTTTTCCTTTTCAAATGGAGGGGTATGCGTTTTCGGGTCCTGAGCTGTTCCCTCTCCTATTTTTGGGCCCATTCTTCTTTTAAATGGCTGTTTATTTTTTCCCCAATGTAGAGGTTTGAAACACTCTTACTGAAATTGGATGCATATACTATTTTGGCCCCTTTTTATGGTTTGGTTTTGGGATCCTTTGGGTGGAAAAAAAAACTCTCTCCCCCCTATCCAAACCAGCAGTGGATCCCTTTCTTTAAAATTTTTTCCCCAAAAAAGAAACAACTGCTCAGCTTCCCAAAGAAAAAGAGGGGCAAATGAAGAATTTCGATTTTTCCCTCTCCCGGGAAAAAGAGGCGGGAAAAGAGTTTGGGAGGACCCAGAGGATAAAGGGGCCATGACAGGGGGATTGAAAAGGAAAAAGGGGTGAAAAAAACCCTCTCAAACAGGGAATACCCAGCGAGAGAGGGTTCCTATCAAAGGCCAAAATTTTTTGCCATCACCCCCAAACGGGTTTCCTGTTGTGGATTTCTTTCACAGCGACAGAATCAGCCATCCACGAAACCCAATCTGCCTCGCAGAAGAGAATTACTCAGGATAAAAGTTTTCGGGCTGCATTATCCAGTGCTAAACCCCACCCCCAAAACCAAACCTCACCACCCAAGGAGAGAAGTGCTGTGACATCCCAAAGAAGGGATGAGAGTTTAAACAATTTGCCGGGGGAAAAAGGAAAGGTGCACGGGTCGTCCCCCAATACGGTGGACAAAACCCCAACGGAAGGTTATCACACTTTTAGATGACAGCATCCATATAAAAATCTAAGGAACCACGCAATTACAAGAAAAAAGTAATAGAATGTTTAAAAAATTTCTTGGAGCGGGAAAAAAAGCAAATTGACAGGGTGACCTACCACCGGTTATATCCCGGAGAGACGTCCCCGTTTTTTATGGACTTCCAAGATCCACAAGCAAGGAATCCCCTCAGACCTATTGTCAGCAGTAAAAATTCAGTGATTAAAAACATGGGCAAAATACCTGGCAACTATCCTCCCCCACTGGTTGGGAACACGGACCCCCCCGTACAAACTAGAAGGTTTGTTTCTAAAGTCGGGAGCTAAAATGGATACAAAAAAAAAACCTTGGTTTCCTTTGATGTTACATAAATTTTACCAGCATACCCACCACTGATGCGCTAAAAATGGTAAAGAGAAGATTAAGGGGAAGACGCACCCTCCCCTCCAGAAGCCCCCTAAACCCAGCCCGTTAGGCCTGCTCCTGGCCTGTGTTAAAACCCCACATTTTTTCTTTGAAACAGGGGGGAAATTTTACAGACAAAAGCATGGTTGTGCCATGGGTTCCCCGTGTCCCCCAATTGTAGAAAAACCTATCAGGGAAGAAGTGGAGAAAAAGGCACTAAAACCCCTTTCCCAAGGGGGACAAACACCACCCCATTGGTTCAGGTATGTAGATGATCCCTGGGTTAAAAAAAAAGACCCCGGGAAGTAAAAGGCCTTTACAGACCCCATAAAAGAGGGGAAAATCCAAATTTTAAAGTTCATGGGGGAAGACCCCCAAGACAACAGTGGTTTTCCGGGATTTTTGCAGTCATCATCAGACCTGACCGGGCCTTTGGGTAGAAGTTTACAGGAAACCCCCCCACACAGATCAATATTAAAGGTTTGACTCCCCCATCCATTAAAAACACAAACTAGGATTCTTTCGGGGCCCCTAACCCACAGAGCAGAGATTTTTCCCCACCCCTCAGAAGCCAAGAAAAAAGGGAAAGGGAAAGGCACCTGAAGACAGCATTTAAAGGGCCCTGTGGTATCCAAGGTGGGCCCCTTCAACAAAAGTGGGGCCCAACCCCAAAAAAAAAGGGATCAGTCTGAGCCCAGCCCCCGACGGAAAAAACCTGGTCTTTCCCCTTACATGGCGGGAGTGCGGAGAAGCTTAAAAGGTTTTTGGCAAAACACCAACCCCTGTTTATTTCAAACCCATGAACACACAAAGGGAGAGACTTGTCCCCCCAAAGGGATCCGTTAAAAAACCCCTAAAAGGAGAATATAGTATATGCATTTCCAATGCGTGAAGAGTGTTCAGCCTTCCCATTGGAGAAACAAAAACCCAATTAAACAGAAAAAATTTGGCCCCAAACTTTGGAGAGGTAACACTCAGGCGGGGAATCAGCAGTACATTTCCATTTTAAAGGAAAAAGGCCCTCTTTAAAAGTTTAGGATTTACACATATTGGGACAAAGAAAGAGGTGGTTTGGGGAGAGGAGAAAGGGAAGCCATTCATGTTACATTAAAAAATCCCCCCCTAAACAGAGGTGGGGGCCCCGGGGAAATAGTCTAGCTGCTACTTACCCGGCTGTACTTTCCACGTACCCAGGCAAATAAAGGACCCCTTCACCACCGGGGTCACAGCTAACAAACCATTAGACGCTAACGCCCTTCTTGATGGGTTTCAGCACCTTAGGTTTTTGTTTCCCTTTAAAGGCCCCAATGGACACAAATTTTTCCCCCCTAACGAGCCTTTTAGGCTTTTTTTCCCCTTATGAGCAATCAGTCAAGGGGAAATGGGGGTAAAGTGACTATAAGAAGGTTCTTGCATAGCTGTTTTCGGGCCCAAATGAAGTTTTTTGGAATAAACAGCAAAAGGGTTTCTATTTTTCCCAAAAAAAAGCCCGTAGCCATGACTAAACTTCCAGTTTAAATCCACCTGGATGATGAGAACCCTTCCCAAAATTGGGCCCCTTGGTAGTTTTCCAGCTGAAGTGCAAAAATTTTTTTTGTTTGGGTTTTTTGGGGGCCCTGGGAAACATAAAAATTTTTTTCAGGAGCTGCCTCAAGCAGCAAATGATTGCAGTGTTCATTTGGAGTTCCCATTCTCAAAGGGCCCTAAATGCCATGCAAGCCCCTGTTGCCTAATTGATAAAGATGAAGGGGGGGGGGGATGGATGGGAGGGGTTTTGTGATTTTCAGGGGGTTTACATCCTTTATCCCCAAAATTTCCCTGGAGGTAGATCGGCTGAATGAAGATTCTTACCCCAAGTTCCCCCCCAAGGGAATATTTTAGGCCAGGGGGTTTGGCCCCCTTTACATTTCCCGGTCTTTTGTTGTCCGTTCTGTCATACGGGCTCTTGAGCCCCCGGGGTTGTGGCGATTGGGGGGTGGAGGCCACTGTGCTTCCCCCTATGTAGGCCTGTCTTCATATAATGGGGTTAGCCCGGGGTTTTGGGGCAACGTAGCCCAAAAGGGGAAAAACGGGCCCGGGGACTGCGCTTTCATGGGGGGATGACCTAAAACTATCTGAAATTGTGGAGACAGGGGGCCTCCCCCCGGGAGAAAAAAAGCTCAGTCGCTTTTTTGGAAAACTGCAAAAATGGGTCTGGGGTTTGTAGGAAAGCCTTCTACATGTTCCCCCAATTTTGGGGCTTGTTTTCGACGGGTTTGGGTTTTCCCTTTACTGGGGTTGGGTGGAAAAAAGGGAAAACCCTGTTGGCTTGTGAAGTCCCCTGTGTCTTCCTTTTTTTTTGAAAAAAACTTTTTTGCCCCTCCCAAAATTTCCCACTGGGGTGGCATCAAAGGGAAGAGACGTGCCTTGTTTGAAGCCCCTTCAAAAACAAAAACTGCCACACATTTTTTTCCCTAAAAGTCAAGGACATGTTTGCCCAGAGCAATAAAAGTTTTTTTTGCCCCGGGAAAAAAACATTAAAAAATAATATCCCCAAGCACTTTTCCTTTTTCCTGGTCCCCCAAACTACAACTGTAGCAGATGATTTAAACAGTTTCATACTATCTTTCAAAAAAACCAAGAAGGGGCCCTTTAAAAGGAATCCCTTCCCTCTGCCTATTGATAGGATTGGGTAAATGGAATTGTGTGTGTTTTGTGTGTGTGTGTGTGTGTGTGGGGTGTGTGTGTGAGAGAGAGAGGGGGAGGAGGGGAGGAGAGAGACGAGAGGGAGGGGAGAGAGAGAGAGAGAGAGAGAGATCACCCCTTGTTTTTCATGGCAGAATATTTTGGTGACACTGGATTTCTTTCCTGTACTTTTAGCCAAAATGTCTGCTGGTCGGGAATGGAATGTGATGGGGAAATTGTCGGGAAAGGGGCCTTTTTTTTAAAGTGTGTGTGTTTGTGTTGTTTTGTGTGTGGGTGTGTGTGGTGTGGGGGTGGGGGGTGTTTTAATGGTGTGGTGGTAAATTTTTTTTTTTATTTCCTAAAATCCCAAAGGGACATGAAACAGCTGGCAGGATAATTGCACATTTAAAATTTGTGTTCTTTATTTAATAAATTTTATACCACTTGCTCTGTCAAAAATTTAATTTTTAAAAGGGTTTTTTGGGTTTTGGCCATCCCTTTGTTGCCCTGGAAAAGACCCCTAAAAGCAGATCCTAAATTATTGCCCTTTCAAAGAAAACAAAAATGAGGTTTCCCCCCAATAATCAGTTTTCCCAAAAGGGGGACGGGTTTTTTGATGAAAAAAAAGTCAGTTTTTTGGGTTTGCAAAATCTTTCCAAAAAACAAGATAAATTATTGATTTTAAAATTTTAAAAAAGCCCAAAATTTGGTTGGGCCCAAAGCTTTTTTAAAGGAGAACATTCTTTTTTGAACCTGTTCGGGGTTTTTAAGATATAAGGAGAGGCCGTTCTCTTGGTCCTTTCCTTCCCGGGGAGGGGGGCTAGGTGGTTTGTACCCCAAGATTTGGAAACTCCATCCCCTGGAGGCTAGCTGGACCACTCTTTACTTCCTTGTGCAAGGCAGAAAAAGGGCCCTTTCTCTCCGGGAAAAACCTTCCTGCTCAGGGACTGGCTCCCAAGTGGGGTTTTTTCAAATGGATTTTTGTACTTTATTGCACTGAATATTTTTGGGGTGTTGTTTTTGGGTTTATTTTGTTTTTTGGGGGGGCTTTATTTGCTTTTTGGGGAGTTTTTTTAATCCCTACGGGTTTTTAGCTTTGTTAATTATGGAAGTGGTAAACTTACCAGTGAGGGGAAAGACTCGGGGAAAATCGTATTGCATGAATTTAAAGGGTGGCAATGTTGCTAAAGCAAGGAAGTTAGCCATGAAATTGATGGGTTAGAAGGTTTTTTAAAGGCATGTAAAAAAATACGGTTATTTTTAAAAATATTTTAAATGGCAGGACACGGGAACGGGATGGCTGACTGACGGGAATTTCCCAAATTTTTAAAGCCCCATTTCAGGGCCCGGCAGTAAACCCAGGCGCTTTTCCAAAACCCCATACAAGTGTTTTCCCCTGTTTTGTAGATAAGAGGGATTCCCCCCGTCAATGGATGGGGTACCTCTTTTGCCCGCGAAATTAAAGGGAAAAATTTTGGATGGAGTAAAAAAACCAATCCCTATTGTGGTTCACAAAAAAAATCCCTGAGTAAAATTTTTTTGGTTTCCCCTTGTTTCTAGGGGGCACAAGGTTTTTAAATTGTTTGGGCAATAAACTTTGGCATTCTTGTTTCTGCTTGATGATGAATTTTTGAGAAAATGCTAAAAAAGAGTAGTGGAGAGGCAGTTGTACAGGGGGAAAAAAAAGGGGGTCTATGATTTATTCTGTGCCTATAGAAATGGAAAAATTTCCCCGGAAAGCAATAAGCTGGTTTTTTGGAAAAAGTATAGTGGGTTAAAACAATTTGGGATTTTTAAAATAAAACGGGGTTAATTCCGCGTTCTCCCTCCAGAAAACACAGGGATGTTCCTTTTGGGTAAACAAAAATAAAAATGTTTTTTTTGAAATCAAGAACTAAAGATGAAAATTACAGGGGAGCTCCCAAGGGAAAAAATTGGATTGAAAAAATGCACAAGGACATTCCCAGTCTTGTGGTTTTTAACTTGGGTTTGGGGCTGGGGAAAAAAACGGGAAAAAAAATTATGTAAATTTTTATAATGAAAAAAAGTAGAAATTCAGGGGTACTTTGGTTTTTTCCCCTTAAAAGAAAAGTTTCCCCTTTGATTTCATTTTTTTTTAATGCAGTGAAAGTTTGCTGGGGGGGGTTTAGGTTATCGGGGTGCCCCTCTGTGGGGGACAGTCACCATACCCGTCCCAGGGCGGGTGAACAAATGAGTAGATAAAACTGAGGGGAAAAAATTTGGCAGCGCACGGGGTTTTGGTGAATAGAACGTTTCGGATGGTAAACACTTTTAGGGGGCTGTACTAAATTTTCTGTGGGGGCCACACAGAAAGGATTTACGTTTTTACATTTTTGGACTATGCTTTCCCAAATTACGGAATTTTCTTTCTTTTTTTCTTTTTTCTTTCTTTCTTTCTTTCTTTCTTTCTTTTTTTTCTTTTTTTTTCTTTCTTTCTTTCTTTTTTTTTTCTTTCTTTTTTTTTCCTCCTTTTCCCTATTCATTCCTTAAGTTTTTGCTTCTTGCTTGTTTGCTTGTTTAAACTTAATTATCTTACTTACTTATTAGTAGCATAAATCAAAAAGGTTGAATTAATATAAAAAGGGTCCACCCGGGACTGTTAAACTGGGAGTCCATCGGGGGGGACGACCCTATGGAATTGAAGTGGCTAAATTGGGGGGACAACCCAAGCTGGAAGTTTTTGGGGTTAGCGTAGACATTTAGCTTCTGTTAAAAAGGGCCCCCACCCCCCCCCCAGCAATTACTGGGGCAGTATTTTGGCCCAACAGTGGTTTTTTCTCGGGAGATCCCAGTCTTTTCTCTCAGGCATAGTTTTTTTTTCTCAGGAGCCCAAACGGGAGACTGTGGTCTAATCTTTCTCATTTGAGATGGCATCTTCTCGTGATTTAACACATTGTCCCAACTGTTAAAGGGAAAAATAACTTCCCCAAAAAACCCGTTTGCTCACCACTAGAGGGAGGGAAAAAAACCATGGGTTTTTCCCCGGAATTTCCCAATGAAACTATGAGGGTAAAATTTTTTTTAAAAAAAACCCTAGATTAGGAACTTAAATTTTACATTGTAGGGGAAAATGAAAAAAAAAACCCCTTCCTTTTTGTGCTCTTTTAAATTTTATTTTTAAATTTTTATGTTTTTGCTGTGCTGGGGCTGTGTTTGTTATTTATGCCCAGAGTAGTTCCAGACACAGTTTTTTAAAATTATTCTCCCCCATTAAGTGTTACTATAGAAAGGGTTTGGGCATCTACAGTCCCTTAAAATTTACTTGGCCCCAAAAAGACTTAGTGTGGCCAACCTGGATATTTGGGAAAGGGTTTTGATCAGTAATGGCAAAACCTTTTAAAAAAACGGGGGCCCCAAAATTTGCTATTAAAACCGACAAAATTTTCAAAAAAGTCCCCATACGAAAATTTTAAACCTGAATACAGGGGGGCTGTAAAGGGGAAATGTTGGGGTGGCCAAAAAAGGGGGATTTCTGGTCCCACCTTTGGGCCCGTGCATGGGTTCCCCAACACTGGCCAAAAAAACAAATTCAGGGGAAGCACAATTCCCATCAGCTGCTTATTTTTGCTGCCCCCCAAGATCACAGGCGCATATTTTTCCCCCCACCAATTGATGAAGCCCCACAAGCGGGAAAGGGTTTTGCTGATCTCATGGTGTGTTGGGGGCTTCCCAGTGGTACCTCCCTGCCCTACAGGAAGCGGCTTTTAAGCCCAAATTTGATTTTTGGTTTTTGATCCCCAGGGTCTTTTAAAACTCCTTTTTTCATTGACACAAAAAAATTCCATTGTTTGTGTTCCACTGCTGAGTATAGAGAGAAAAACCTTCCCACACTCATAGTAGATGACCAAAAATCAGTTTTTTTGTGACTATTGGTATATCGGGATTTAAAAAAAATGCAGCAATTAAAAAAGTATAAGAAGGTTGCACTTTTTTGGGGCCCCATTTTAACCTAAAGAAACAAGTCCCTATAAAACAGTGGTCTTCCCTTTGAATTCTTTGCAAAAAAGGGAAAATTTAAACTGCATCATAAACCCAAAAAAGGGTGCCCCCAAGTGCCCCCCGTACTGTATTTGTAAAGGCACTGTAAGTAAAGGAAAACTGAACAGAACTAAGTGGGGATGTTTTGCTGTCTCTGTGAAACTTTTAATACAGTCCCTTTGGGTTTTGGGGGAGCACAAATTCCTTTCCCGGGAAAAATTGGTTGGGTAAACTATTTCTCTTATATAAAAAAAAAATTTTCCCCCATAAAAAAATTAAGGGAAAAATTTTGACGATTCGTTCTGGGGGCCCCAATAGCCACATACCGGGGTACAAAAAAATGCAAAAAACTCACAAACTTTTCCCTAAAAGACCCACTCAAAACCAGGGTTTTTGGTATTGACTGTAAAAATCTGCTCTGCTTGGGATTTAAACTGAATTTTATTTTTTTTAATGTAACAAAAATTTAAAGTGCAATTTGTGTCCAAATACACATTTGGGTTAGTTTGTCCCAGACTGGAAATGTTTTTGAAAAACAAAGAAAAAAATTTTAAATAAAAAAAAAAATATAAAAAAAAAAGACAAAAATTTTTAAAAATTTTAAAGAAAAACCCTGCCCCCCCTTTAAAAAATTTCCCCTGGGCGGGTGCAAGAGAAAACCAAAATTTTTTCCTCAAACTCCCTTGTTTGGGGGGGCCCCTGAGACGGAATTTTTCCAGAAATTTCACCCCCCAACCCGTGGGGGAGGAGAGGGGAACCTTTGGGCTCATCATGTTTCATGTGACTCCCTCCAGTGCTTGTATATAAATACATTACTTTTTGACCCAGAAAAAAATTTAAAAAAAAAATTTTTCGCTTGTCGGGAAAAAACCAAGTTACTCTTAAAAAAGGGGTACAGAAATTTCCCTTTAAATTATAAAATTTTAAATCCATTCCAAGGGGATTTGTTTAATAAAAAATTTTTAAAATTCAAAAAGAAAATTTCCCATGGGAAATGCATTGGTAATGGTTTAAATTTTAGTTTAAGGGGGAAATCACCCACTAAAACCCCGAATAAAAAAGAAAAATAAACAAGCATGCAAAAAAACAGAAGCTCGCTCCCTTTAAAACCCCAACTTGAAAAAGGGTTTCCCAAAAAAGCCCCCAAAATTTGGTGCCAAATTTTTCCAGAACCCTCCATAACGGGGCAGTTCCTGTTCTCTGCGTCTGACTATAAAATGTTCCTATTCACCTTTTTAGTACTGTGTGGGGTACCCAAATTAGTGGAAAGCATTGAAATTTGGGAAAAATTTTTGTAATTCAAAAAAAAAACCCGGGGGGTTAAAATTTTCTTTAATTCAAAAATATTCCTGTATTTGTTTTTTTCCCCTTTGAAAATTCAAGTTTTTCTTAAATCAAGGATTTGTAATTAAAGGGCTTTAATTTTATTAGGTATGTTTTTAACATGTCTGCGTTTTTTCCTCCATTTGGAACCCATTTTTTTTTTAACCAAATCCCCATTTTTTTTCCTGACCACAAAAAATTTATCTGGGGAAAAAAAAGGGAAAATGCCTTCAAATTTTCCTTTTTTTGGTGTATACCCCGGGGAGGTCCTTTTTGGGTTTGAGCAAAGTTTCTAGAGTATGCCCTCCGGGATGAAAGTTGCTTACCCAAGGGGTCACTAGTCTTACCCAAACAAAAATTATGGGAGTTGCAATCTGAAAAATTTAAAGGGCCCTTTTGTTTTGCGTGAAAGATTCAGAGCAAATTTGTCAGATTTTTTTCCCGTGGGCCCGGGCCCAAAACCCCTGATACGAGTTTGCTTTTCTATAAGGGAAGGCAGGCAGTGGGCCCTCACCTGCGGAACACATTTTCCCCAAAAAGGTTTTCCTTTGACTTCGGTGCATCTTTTATGGGGCAGTAATTGTCTCAAAGTGCCATGGGCTTTCCTGGGAAAATAGTTAAAAAAGAGGGGCAGTTCACCAGTTTAAACATTGCTGCCCCCAGTCAGAGAGAGAATCTTTGGAAATTTTAAAAGCAAACGAATGTCACTATTTTTAATAAAAATGCCCCCCAAAAATCTGAAAAAAAAAAATTAAAGTAAAATTTGCTTTTGTTTATATGTGCCTTTCCCTAAAAAGGGAAGATTTTTGACTGGGTAAAAAAAAAAAGTAACTTAACCCTCCTTCTTTAGGGGGGTTTACTCGGGGGCTACATTTGCAAGTTTTCCTAAAATTTTCCCCAGCAAACTCCTGATTACTTGTAATTAGTTGTAAAAACACCCTTTAAAAAAATGGGCCAGTATGGTTTCATATATGAAAGTATAGGGGTGTAAAAATTTTCCCAATGCTAAGGATAACCAGTGAGTTTTTTTTGATACGGGAATTACGGGTTGTGGTTGTTAGCTTTTTTACATTCAAATAAGTGAAAAACAGCTTCATTAAATTTGGTAGAAAAAAAAAACCCAAAAAAAATAAATAAATAAAAAGGCACACTCCCTGAAAAAGGACATTTTTAAAAAACGGCAGTTTCTAAAAACTATCTTTTTCCCTTATATTTTTTTAAAAATAGCCCCAGTGTTCACATTTTAGGATTGTGGGGGGAGGTGGTGTTTATGGCCATTCGGGGTACAACATTCAGCTTCCAAAATATTTAAAGGGAAAACAGGGGGGATAAAAACATTCAAAAAAAAACGATTTAATTAACAATATTTTTAAAAATTTATTTCAAAGTTGTTGACTGTTTTTCAGTGCACAAAAGGGATTTTGTCGTGATCAAAAGATTAAGGGGTTCCTAGTGTCGTGTATTTTTTTTTGAAAAGGGGAGTTTTAAGTGTTTCTCGTGTTTCGGGTGGGGGGATGATCGTATTTTTGGGGTTTGGAGGGGTGTTGTTAGCTGTTTTTTGGGTGTGAATTTGTTTCAGTGGGGGTGGGTGGCGGGGGAGGAGATGGTTGCCCTTTTTCGGGCTGTATTTTTTAAAATATACCCGGGGGGGCCCTCCTAAAAAGAGCCATCCCCAAGGGGGTAAAAAGGGAGGTTTTATGGGAAAACGGGGCCCCTTTTCGGAAAGCTACCCCCGGGTTGTTTGGAAGCCCCCCCAAGTAGACCTTCCCTGGCGTCAATGTTGTGACATTCGGGGCACCGGGTAAAAAATTCCTGTTCCAGAATTTTTAAAAAAGGGTTATATGGGCCCCTGATGGCGTTTTTGGGTATTTTTTTTTAAAAAAATATTATATTTATTTTTTTTAAATTTTTTTATTGTTTTACTTTTATTGAAATTTTGATGTTTTAATTGTCTGAATTTTTTATTTTAAATTGTGGGGTGCCCAGAGACCTTTGGGTAGGGGGAAACCCAAAACAAAAAAAAATAAAAAAAAAAAATTAAATAAACAAAAAAAAAAACAAATAAAAAAATAGTATGGGTAGCCGGTTTTTTTGGGCTTTTTAGATTTTTTCTTTTTTTTGTTGAAGCTGTGCTGATTTTTGGGACATTCTGGAAGTTACACTTTCTGGAAGGTTCACTTTTCCGGACAGGTTTTTGTCAGTCCCCAAGATAGTTACTATGGGCCATTTTTCCTTGATAGGATTTGGACTGGATGTTTCCCATGAGTCTCTTCTAATCTTTGCATTTTTTTCGATGATGATGTTGATGATGATGATGATGATGATGTTGATGATGATGATGATGAGGGATGGATGATTTGCCCTTAAAGTTGCCCCCTTGGGTTGAAGGGGGGAAAAATTTATGGAGGCTAGCTCCTTTCTGTAATTCAGAAGGAAAACTAGAAACCCAAAGTTAATTGACACTGTACTCAAAGTACTTTTTGGAAAATCACAAAAAAAACCCAAAGATGCACAATAATCTTAAAAAACGAAAAAAGGGGGGAAAGGGGGGACCCTATGGACTTTCGGTCCGGGACCCTGAAAATGGGAGTAAAACCTTAAACAATGCCTAAACCCTGCCCTTTACCCAGCGTTTCAATCATTGTCCCTTGTCCTGTTTTTGGGTCTTGCGGGAAATTCATCCCCTTGCCAGTTGTAAACCGGAAAACGCTTTACTTGGTTAAAAAGAAATCCCCAAATTTGCAAGTCTTATCAAATTATTAAAATGGTTTTTCCCTTTGATGGGGCAAAAAAACTTTGAATTATCTGATTTTCCAGAAAAATTTTTCCCCCAGATTCTTTTGAACTGTGCTCTAATGTCTGTCAAAAAAAGAATTAGCAACCTCATTTTGCCCTTTTGAAAAAAAGTCTTTATGACCCCATGGGGGAAAATATGATTATGTTTGATTTATCTCTCGCTTTTGACGTCATCATAAATTCACCAGATTGTGTCAAGTAAAATGAAAAAAAAACGTCCCGGGAAGGCACTGTGAAATATCAGCTAACCTTGCCCCCCCCCCACACCACACTTCTACTTTTTCTTTTTTTTATACAAAAAATCATTTTTTTAAAAGCCCGAAAAATTTTTTGGGGATAGGAAATTTGGGGAAGGTTTAGGGGCTGGCATTTTTCGCTGGCTGTTTAAAAGGCTTTGGGAAAGGCCCCTGTTTCTGATTTGGGATGACTGGGAACCAATTTTTTTGCTTCACCCCAGGATCTGGAAAAGGGAAAAAAATTAGGGTGCCCCCTACACCGTAGTGTCAAAATTCCTCCTTTTAAAAAAAATTATCACTTTGTAAAAGGCATGCTTCTGAACATAAGAGAAACACTCCAAAAAAACATTTTCGTTGCCTGAGATGAAAAAAAGAACTAGCACAGAAAAAACCTGGGGAAAAATTTTTAAGCAAAAAAAGTTGGGGAGCCAGTAGCCATCACAAAAACAAATACAAACCCCTTGACCAAGTGATACCTTTTAGGCTCTAGGGAAAATAACAAAAAGTTGCTAACATTTCGAGGGGAAAAACTCCCCTTTGGGCCTTTTCACACGGGCCCTAAAAATCCCCCTGGCCACCCTTTAAATTCGGACCAGAGATCTTAGGGGTTTGTCGCTTTCCTGCGTTCCCCCCCCCCCCTTTTCCGGGGGAAATCCTGGTGCTGGCTGCGTGAGGGGGAGGGGGAAAAAAAAAGGGAAAAAAAGAAAAGCCGTTCCCCCCGTTCTTTCCTCCCGGGAAATGCCCTTTTGATCTCTTAAAGGGCCCGGGGGCAAAAAAAAAAACAAACAGAAGCAAGGAGAGTTTGGGGGAGTTTACTAAGTTTTATCCCCATCAGGGAAAATTTTTACCTCCCGAGAGCAGGTTTCCTGAAAAGTGTGGTGGGACGCGCTTAGGTGGGGCCCTGGTCGCACTTAATTATCGGGAAATCCGGAAACTGGTGGGGAAACAATTTTAAGCTCTGGAAACTGGGGAGCCCATTTGCTGCAGAGTTTAGGGGTCGTTACAAAGGGCCCTTTCCCCAGAGTGTCCCAAAAAACCAACATGACAAAAAAGAAATGTCAGAAGTTTTGTTCTTAGATGTAAAAAATGTAAAGGGTCTGAGGAAGAGGGTGGGCCCTCGAATTTTTAAGGGAACCGTTTTGTTGTTTTACTAGTAGCCCAAGGGGTCCCCCTAGCCTTTTTTGTATTTGGTTTTTATGAAAGGCTATCACAAAAACAAAAAACGCACGCACGCACGCACACACACACACACACCCCCACACACAATTCCCCAACCTGTTTTGCTTCAAATTTGGAAAATTTTGAAAAACCAAGAATGAGCTGCCCCCCCCACACCACACATACCCCAAAGGGGGAGGGAAATGGGCCCTCAATTGGGGGGACAAAAAAGGCTGCAAAACCCCTAGGTAATTTTTTTCCCTTTTTTTTTCATCCAATTTGGGTACACCCAGTGGTTTTTCTAAAATTTTTTCTCAGACCCCAAATGAAAAAAGATCGTTTTTTCTTTCACCGCCCTCCCCCCCCTCTGACCAGCAAGGGGCCCCTTAGCCCTTTAGGTGCCACATAGAGAGGGTTTGGAAGTGTGGTGGGGCGTGCGGGCAGTGTACATGTTGTTTTGAAGGGCTGGGACAGTAAAAAAAACCACCCTTATTTTTAGATGCAGCTTCACAACATCTCAGCTTGGCCCCTTTAATACCAGACTTTTTTTGTTTATCTTGCCAAACCTTTAGGAAGAAAGGGGGTTGCACTGTTTTGTTATTTTGTAGTTGCTTAAAAGGGGATCACTTGGGCTAAAATTTGTATATGGGAAAAATTGAAACCAAGGCACCCACTGAAATGAATGTAAAACAAACAAATTGGGTATAAACTGGGTATTTATTTTTGGTGGGAAACCCTTTCACAGGAGATTTTTTGAGTGGCTTGGTTCATGTGGGCAAAGGGGTGTGTCCTTATTCGGGCCATTTTTTGTAAAACCCTTCCCATTTTTTATCTATGCAAAAGGGGCTGCGGCCTTTGTTCCCCCGATTTTGCACCAGTCTGATCTCCCGATTTTTTAATTAAATGTTTTTTGTTGCGTAAAGGTGGTTTGGGAAGGGAAAAACTAGGTCCCCCGGGTGGTTCCCTTTTTGACAATCAATTTTTAAGGCCATCAAATAGGTAAACATCTTTGCATTTTAAAAGAGCCCTTTTAGTCAAATTCTGAAGGCCCCGCCGTTTTTCCCTAGGGGGTGCCCCAAAAATTTTTTATCATGGGTTTTTTTGATCTGTGTTTTTTAATGTTTTTAAAGTGGGGGTTTAAAAAAAATTATTTAAATTTAATTTTCAATTTTTTAAAATTAATACCTTTAATTTTTTTGGAATTTTTTAAACATTTGAGTCTGTAAAAACTACTTTTTACCCCTTTTGGGCCCCTTTACCCGGGGAAAAATTCAGGGCCCTACATAAGTAAATTAGTAAAAATGTCAGAAAAAAAAAAGTACTGTATTGCAAAAAAGGGCTCCAGGGCTTTTTCAATGATTTTTAAAAAAAACAACCCAAGTCATGGGCAGAAAAAAACTGCACTTTGGAATTCCCTTGGCAACGCCAAACTAAGCCAATTTAAACATTGTTTTTTTAAAAAAGCTTAACTTGGGGTTTAAGTCCCCTTCTTTTTAGCTGTGTATCTTGCCCTCTAGAGCTGAGGTCAGGAAAAACCCCCGAATCCTAAGGGCCTGAAGAACCCTTTTTTTAAAAATTGCTCTTAAGAAACAGTTACGCTTCATTGTTGGGTTAATAAACCCTTTATGCACATTTTTTAAATGTCCCTAAATGTTGGGCAGGGATTCTGTTTTAAAAATTAAAAAACCAAACAAACCAAAAAAAAATTATTTTGAAGCCCGCAAAAAAAAAGCCCGAGGGGAGCAGAAAATTCTTTTAATTTGGTGTGGGTGGGTTGTAAAGGGAAAAAACCCCAAAGCTTTTTTTTAGTGAAAACCCGATGGATATTTTTTCTTCTATAAACCCCTTTGAGCTAAAAGATTTCTCCCTTTCCCGAGATGTTGTGATCAGATCACTCCAAGTGCAAATTCTATTTCTTCCTCTTGTAGTCTTTTTAGTGTTAATTACCCGAAGGGCAATTTTTACTTAACGGACATGAAAAAAGCTGTGAAAAATGGGTAAACCTACAACATATTGGGGCTTTCTCCAGCTTTACTTCTTCAGTTTCCGTCTAGGGTGCAGGTGTACCTTATTTTCCCCCCCAAAAGTTGTTTTACCCCACATTTAGGGAAGCGTGAGTCACACTGCATTTTTAATTTTAAAATATTTCAATTAAAAAAGCTGTATTGCTTCATATTATGGGAGCCTTTCAGTTTTTTTTGGTTTAAAGGGTGATTTTGGCCGGGGGAACGCATCAAGTAGGTCACTTTCTTTTTCAAAATTTTTGCTTTAAACAGGCAAACAGGGTTTTGGGTTCCCCCAATCTTCACACGCCTGAATTTGGGATGGGGCTTTCCCCGCGGGCCGTGCACACGGCGCGCGCGGGCACACCCCACACCACACAAAACACACAAAACACCACACACACACCCCTTTAAGGCTTGCTGTGAAGGGAAAAATTTCCCGATACCCGAGTGGTACTTTTAAACCCAAGGGGAGACCCCACAAAATAAGCTGCTCTCTGCATTCTATTTCAAAATAACCAAATTTCTTTTTTTCTTTCTGCTGGGGTATGTTGTCCCCGCTTGGTTTAGGTGTACCTATGAAATGGCTCCCCTTCACCCCCTATGGCTTTCTTCTTGATCTGATTTGCAGGGCCCCCCCGTCGCTTTCTCCCGGGGGGGGGGGGGCAAGCCAGAAAAATGCTAGCAGGAAAGGGAAGGGGGGGCCCTTTTTTTATCCCGTTGCCTCTGGTGTAGTATGCCATTTGGGGTTTCCCCCCCTTACCCTTCCCTTTTCCCCCTTTTCCGGAACCTTTTCGCCCAAAAAACCCCCGTGAGGAAGTGAGGAAATTTATAAATTTTGGAACCTTGGTTTAAAAAAGGGGGGGCGGACCCCCCCACCCCAAAAACTGTGGGTTTGGGTTTTTGTGAATTGGGGCCGGGCAAAAAGTCCCGTGGAGGGGGCCCGGGTACCCCCTCCCACGAGCACACGTCAAATTTGGAAGGACCCAAAATTTTTGACCCCCGCATCGGCTGCAATCCTTGGGTATCGTCCCAAGCACAATGCAAACAAACCCCGGTTTCCCTATTGGGCCCCGCCGTTCCCCAAAAAAGATATGGCTGAGAAAACCCCCGGTTTTTTTCCCTGCAAGCAAATAGGCTTGGGAAAAAGGTTGGGGGTGATTGGGCAGTGGATTCGATAAGTTGTTTCCCCGGAATGTGCCCCCGCCTCGGAAAGGGGGAAAAGGGGCAAAACCCCTTATCCTCAGTAGATCAGACCTTTACACACTTGGGGGGGGGTTGAGGGTTTATCTATATTAACCCCTTTTCATCATGCATCTTTCCCCATGCACAGCCCAAAAAAGGCACCCAAGAAGTATTTTCTCTTTCCCCTTTTTTCCCCCCCTCCTCTCTTTTCTCTCTCTCTTTTTTCCCCAAAATAAAAGGGTTTCCCCCCATCCCCCCTGTGCCCCCCCCCCCGGTTCCAGTTTAAAATCCCCGAAACCCCCCCATTTTCCCAATTCCTTTTCCTTACGTAACTCAAGGCCTGGACCAAAGGGACACGTTTTCCTCCCTGGGAAGGGCCACCCCCCACATGGAAGATCCAGTTCAAACTGCTTGATTCCCCTGAATGGATTTTGCCGAAAGGAAACTTCTCCTTCCCTTTTCCCGAGCCCCTGGGCTCTATGGGGCACCCTTTTTTCCCTGCCCTTTGCCCTCCAGCTTTTCCGCTAAGCACCCGGCATCTTCAAATCCCCTTCATCTGCCTCTGGACCATGGGAAAGGGAAAATGCTTAAGCCATGTCCTTTTATTCCTCCCCCTTTCCTTTGGGCCCCAGTCACCTTTGGGCAATAAAGGGGCACCAGCATGGCTGAAGAGGAATTTTCCATTGAGGGGCTCCAAAATTCCCCCCAAGGGAGGCCCGCACGTAACCCAGCAATGGGCCCAAAAATGGTATCACAGCCTGAGGACAAACATTGTTTTATCTCCACCCTTCATTTTAAGAAAGTCTGGCAAAACAAAGGGGCCCTTTTTTGGGTTAGCTTTCCCCCCTTCATTGTGATTTTCCCTCAAACCCCCTATTGTGATTGTTCCGGCTCCCCCTCTACCCGGGTTTAAATTTTTTTTTTTTTGGTTACCCCGGCATTTGGCAATATTTAAACCTCTTCCCTCTCCATTTTCAAAACTCTTTGGGCCCCCACACTAAGGGATTTAAACCTTTCCTAATCCCCCCAAGCAGGGGCCGGGCAAAGGACTGTTTGGGAAAAGCCCAGGACCTTCCCCCCAAAAGGGCCATGGACTTTACCTTAATTTGGGGCCCCACAAAACACCCCCCCTAGCCCCAACCCCTGGGGGGGTACCAAATCTGTGGGGGGGGAAGGGAGGAAATAAAGATTGGGGGGTTTTCCCGTTGGGGGCTTTCTGACGCCTTTACTTCTTTCCTTGAGTGATCCGTTTTGCCCTTTCCAAACCCTTTTTTGGCCTAATAAACTGGTTTTTTTGCCTGGACTCTCGTGTTGGATTTTTTAAATTTGGGAAATTGTAAAAACCGAAGCTCACAGCGGGGCTAGCCTGCTGTGGGGCTCAACATTTGGCGTCCCCCGGGTGGGCAAAAGGGAAATTTCTTTCCCCGAAAAACCCCTGGGGGGCCCCTCCAAAAAATTTTTTTTTGGCCCCTTTTGGGAGATTCCCCCTTTTGCGGGGCTCGGACGAAACCCGAGGCGGGCCCAGGTCTCTCCCTGGCGCCACGGCCCCGATTGCGGGAGGAGGTAGCTAGACCCCCCCTGGCGACCCCCGTAGTTTCCCAAAAGAACGGAAATAAGAGACATCCAGTGTTAGGGTTCAAAAAAGGAAGCCATCGCGGCCAAAATGGAAGAGTTCGGACGAAGAAACTGGGAACCCGAAAAGGGTTTAAAAATTGGGGAAAAGCCCGGGGAAAATGAGTGGGGCGTGAGTGAGGGACGGTTCACCGTTCGAGGGGGAGAGAGTGCGTGTTTGGGGGGTAGGGGCAAGGGGGGCTCTGTAGGGTTTCCCCGGAAAAGGGGGGCCCAATGGGGGGTAGGGGGTGTGCGAGCCCCCATTGGGCCGGGGGGAATTTTAAAAAAATCCCTCCCCTTTGGGAGGGATCCGCAAAAAACCTTGTCCTGCGGTAAAATCCAAACTCCTGAGTGTGCTCCCCCGGGAGGGTGAGGCCTGGGGCCGGGGGGGTCGGGGTCCCCGAGGGGGGTGGGACTCGCGTGTGGTGGGATTGGGAGCGGGGAGAAGCCAGAGCCAAAAAAAGGGGGGGGAGGAGACGTCCCCCTGGGAAAAATTTTGGGCCACTAGGGTCGCAGGGGGTTTTGGCGGGGAAAAATCCCCGGCCTGGAAATTTTAAGGGTTTGGGGAAGGGAATTCGAAGGAAAATTTAAAGGGTAATTAGGAAATTCCCAAAATTTTTTTTGGAAGTAGGGAAGTTCCCCCCGTGTTAGTGGGTTTCCGTGATGGGAAACGGGGTTGTCTTTTCGCTGGTGGCCAAAAGAATCCCCTTGGTTTCGCCCTGGACCACTTCCCTGCCTTGGTGGATCCAGAGACTAAAATATAAAAAAAAAAAAGAAAAAAAAAGGGAAAAACGGGGCTAAGCTGCAAAAAATCTGGAAAAGAAAAAATGGCTTTTTATACCACCCTTTGGGGGGACCCCTTCCCCCAAAGGGCCCCGGGAGGGGATTTTTTTTTTCCCTTCCCCCCGGGCGGAGAGGCAGGCATTTTTCCGGGAAGGCGGGCCCCTTTAGAAAACCCCCCTTTGTCAAGGGTTTGGGGGAAAAAATTTTCTTTCCCTTAGCACCCCAAATGCAAAAACCCCAACCCCCTAACGATTTCCCGTTTTAATGGGGAGGGCTTTTTTTCCAAATTTTCCCTCTCCCTTTCCCGCCTTTATGGCTGGGCCATCCCCCGCCGATCCCAAAACCCTTTATCTTTTTGGAAAGGGGGGGTAGTTTGAGCACCCAAAAATGTTCTGGTTTTCATCTCATTTCTCAGTCCCCAAAGGGAATTCAAATGCTAGCCCCCTTGGGGAGACTACCTCTGTCTTTAGAAATGACCAGACGTCAGAATGCCCAAAAGCCCCCCTTTTTTAGGGAAACCCCGGCACCTTCAAAGGGGGGGACCCCCCCCCCCCAAGGGAAATATTCCCCTTGGGGGGTACTTATGTACATAAAAAAACCTCCTTTTCCCCCTTTGGGGCCCATATTAAAGGGAAACCCGGGGGGGTCTCCTTACAAGGGGGGCTCTAGCAAAAGGGATGTGGCCTGGTTAAATTTGAAAATACCCAAACCCCCAGAGGCCCAAACGCATTGGAGCTCGATTGGGTTTTTCCTCTCCCACAGAGGAAAAATCATTTGCTCCCAAACCAAAAAGGGAAGGTGGGGCCTCTTCACTTTCTCCCCCCTCTCTCCTCCCTCCCTTGCTCTCTGCCTTCCTACCTATCTATTATTATCTATCTTTCTATCAAACTATCTATCTTTTCTTTTCTATCTATCTATCTATTTTATTATCCCTTGTTTTGTCTGTCTGTCTGCCTTTTATTGGGTGAAAGTAAGGGAGGCACAAAGCCTGCCTAAATGGTTTTTCCCAGAGTAGTTGTTTAAAATGCTCAAAAGCTGCCTTTACTGTTTTTTGGGCTTTTTTAAAAAAAAAAAAGGAAAGGGGGGCACTTTTTCCTGCCTCCCTTTTAGGGGGGGGGGCGTTTTAATGAATGCTTTTGAATCTTGGGGGTTTACCCTGGTCTTGCAAATTATTTTGGGGTTTTTGCTAATGTATGTCTGTGATCTCTGCTCTCTCCCTTACTTTGGCTGTTTTTTAACCCCTCGTTTTGTTGTGGTGTAAGTGGGGGGTGAGAGAAACATTGGGAAATGTGTGTTTCCCGGTGTTTGGGTAGCCCCCCTTCTTCCCAAAAACCCGGGGGGGTTGACACCTTCCCCCCTTCTTCCCCCCCCTTTTTTTCCTTCCCCAGTGCACTCTCTGTTCTGAGCAGCAAGAAATGTGATGTATATGTATGTGTGTGTGCCCCCTGCGGGGATGCCCCCCCACTCCCTTGTGTTTCTGATGGTTTTGAGGGCACATGGGTGGTAGGGGTGCCCCTCCTTTTGGCCTGCAGTAATTTTCAAACTGGAAACCCCAAACATTTCCTCCTTTTTTTTTGCTGAGGTGCCAGGGGGGGTGTATGTGTATTCAAAAGTTTAAAAGGTTTTTAAAAGTTTTCCCTTCCCCCAACCGCTTGAGGGGAAAAAAACCCCTTGCCCCAAAGAGGCAAGCCCCCCCCCCAGGGTGGGGCCCGGGGTCTGGGGAGGACCCCCCTTTGCTTTCCCCAATTTTTTTTAAAATGGCTGGATTTCCCAGCCCCCGGCATGGCCCCGAAAAAAAAAAATTGGCCCCCAAAGTTTATTGGCCCTTTTCCCTTCTAAGAAGAGAAGGCATGGGTTTTCCCCCGTCTACCCCCCTTTTTAAAAAAGGGGGGGGGACCCCCCCCACTGAGCATGTTTTCCAAACACACTATCTTTTGGAAAAAAAGGGGGGGGCCTTTGGGATTTCCTGGCAAAAAACCTTCCCCCCCCATCCCCTTTGGAGGTAGGAGCCCCCTTTCCCCCGCCCCCCCAAAAAAGAAAAACCCCCCCTCTGTCCTCTTTTTTCCCGGTTCTCTACAAATCTGGCAGGGGAAAAGGGAGAATGGTTGGTGGGTGATTTAATGGGCTTGGGCGTTCCTCTCAGCAATACTGTTCCCATTAAGTCAAAAAAGGTTCCCTGGGGGCTAATTCCTTTAGGGAAACCTTTACACAATTGGCTAGACATCGGGTACTTCCCCCCTGGGGTGCAAAACAGTTTGCAAAAAAATGGTTTTCTTCCTGCCTTTATCTGCCTACAGAAAAAACCCCTGGGGAACTAAAACTTTCCCCAGGGGGGGTTTTAGACAGAACCCGTTTTCCCCGGGAAGGGGATGGCACGTTTTTCTCATGGAAATGCCCCCGGGCTGGGGCCCAAATAGAATTTTTCTGGGTTGGGGGGGCCACTACCTCCCTACCCTTCGACTTATTGGCCAGAAGGGCCCCCAAGAAAAAATTAAGAGGCTCAAAAATTAAAAAAAACAAAAAAACAAAAACCCCCAGCAATTGGCTAAAAAAATTTTCCCCAAAAAACAGGACTCGGAAAAGACCAAAAAAACCCTACCCTTGCCCCGGCCCACAGTGGCCCCCTTCCCCCCCGCCCCCCCTTGGGGCTGCCCCCCCTTTTTTTGGCCCCCCCCATGGGCATCCCTTTGTCGTCTACCCCCCAAAAATAAAATCAGGGGATTTAACCCTGCCGTCTTTTTTTTGGGGGGTCGGGAAGGGGGTTTTCTCTCCCTCTCTCTTTAGCAGGTTGCAAACGGGGCCCCCCCCCCCCCAAAAGAGGCCCCCCCTTTTAGGGTCCCCCCAGGGGAAAAATTTGGTCCCGGGTTTAAAAAAACTGACCCCCGCCCCCCTTTGGGAAAAAACCAAATGGTCACCTCCCCACCAAAAGTCCTCCTTGCACCCCACCATGGGGAAAGGGGTTTTTGGGGACCCCCCAAATCCTGGGTTCACCTTTCCCAAAGGGTTTAAGCCCTGAGACACCTTTCTGAGGGACTGGGCTTGTATGCGGTTTGGGGGACCCATGCGTTTAGGAAACCCAAAGACGAAGGGGCCAGCGGCCCCCTGGATAGAGCCCACATCATTGCGCCCACTGCTCTTTCCCTGGGAGGGAGGAGCTGAATCTTGTGTTTCTGGACCCGGGGACGGAACCTGCGCCAGCCCAAAAAAACCTCGGGAAATGGGAAATTTACCCCCCCCATCTCTGTCTGTCCCCTTACCCTCTGTTTTTAGTCCCTCCCCACCCCATCTTTTTCCTACATGCTTTTTCCCCATGTCTCCCAGGAGCCCCCCTTTCACTTCCCTACCCCATTTTTGCGAAAAGAGGGGGAAATGCACTCTGCACGCTTTTAAAAACCCTACATAAATGTTCAAAAAAAGCTAACTGTTGGGGTTCTTTACATGGCCCCCCCCACCCTTGGACAAAAGGGGGGCCCGGGTTTTGCCAGCTGCCTGTTGGAACCCCAAGAAGTTTGGAAAGCTTTCCCAATTGTTTTCCTGCCCCTTGAGGGCAGCAAGAGGGGGGGGTCGGGATTGGAAACCCAAATTTCCCCCTTGGGTTTCCCCCAGCACTGGCCGGTGGGTCCCGTCGTGTGGCCCCTGGCATAATCAGCCAAAAACACGGGCCTGACCCATGTCCCCCCTTGGTACAGGTTTCCCCCTTTTGCAAATGGGGAAATCCCCGGCTGGGGATTCAATTTTTTCCCCAAAAACCCGCTAGCTTCTGCCCGGCCCGGGCCCCCTTTTACCAGGGATGAGCCAAAAGGGAAAGGGGGTTTAATTTAGGCCAAAGGGTTTGAAACCCCGAAACACCGCCTTTCTGAGGTCAGAGACTTGGGGGTATCATGTTTCCCGCGTGGGGGGGGTCGCTTTTTAATTTTAAGACCCAAAACAGGCGACCTTTCCTTTTCACCCAAATTGAAGCCCTCGCTTAAAGTCACAGCAGAAACGGCATCTGTTTCCCACAAATGAAGGGGGATCCCCGGCAGACAAATTTTGGGTTTAGCATAAAAACACCTTCGACTTTGTGCTCAAACAAACCCAGGGGGCAAAATCTTGAGTCGTTTTTTTGTTTTTATGTAAATATGAGTAAACAAGGTTTTGACCAATGTCAAAAAAAAATTTACCCAAGGGCGCCCGGCCTTTAAAAAAATTTTTACCCCAGCGGTTTGGCCCCCTTGTGGGAAAATTTTTAACGGTGGCTCCTATTTTCAATTTGGGTAAAGGAATTTTCCTAAAAATAAATTTGGGTTTTTTGTGCTTTTTTGGGGGTGATCGTTTGGCCCTGATGGTGTGCCCCCAAGGTTTTTTTGGGCCTTTCGTTATTCCCCTTTTTAAAAGGGGGCGGCCAGTTTCCCAACCCGGGAAAAGGAAAAGGGAGGGCAGCACCAAAGTAAAGGGGGTGCCTGGCAGCATTTCCCGGACCCCTCTGTTTAAAAAGGGGGGGAAATGTAGAGGGACACACAAAAAAATGTGTTTTGTGTGAATTGGGGGCAGGGAAAGGTCTGTGGAGGCAGGCCCCCACCCCCCTCCTTTCGGGGAAAACGTCCAAATTTGGCAAGGACAAAAATTTGACCCCCCCATCCGGCTGCAATCCTTGATATCGTCACAAGCAAATTTCAAAAAAAACCCCCCGGTCCCTATTGGCCCAGCCTTCCCAAAAAAGATTTGGTGAGAAAAAAGCCCCCCGGGTTTTTTCCCCGCAAACAAATTTGGCTTGGGAAAAAAAGGTTGGAGGTGATTGGGCAGTGGATTCGATAAATTGTTTTCCCCTGGGGAAAGTGCCCCAGCCTCAGGAAAGTAGGGGGAAAGGGGCAAAAACCCTTTCTCTCGTAAATCAGACCTTTAACATTGGGGGGGGTTTTAGGGGGTCATCTAAAATTTAAACCCCCTTTTCATCACCTGCATGTTCCCTGCACAGCCAAAAGGGGACCCAAAAAAGTATTTTTCCCCTTTTTCCCCCTTTCCCCCTCCCCCTCTCTCTTTTCTCTCTCATTTTTTCCCCCCAAAAAAAAGGTTTTCCCCCACCCAAATTTTTTTTCTGTGCCCCCCCCGGGGTGCCAGGGAATTTTACCCGACCCCTCCATTTTCCCAATTCCTTTTCCTTCACGTATCTCAAGGCCTGGCCCAAAAGGGACACGTTGCCTCCATTTCAAGGGCCCCCCCCCCCCATGAAGAAACCCAGTTCAAACTGCTTGATTCCTTGAATGGGGTTTTGCCAGAAGGAATCTTCTCCTTCCCTTTACAGGGGAAAAATGGGGGTCTATGGGGCCCCCCTTTTTTTCCCCTGTTAGCCCTTCCGCTTCCAGCTCAAAAACCCCGGACATATCAAATCCCTTTTATCTGCCCCTTGGGCCATGGGAAAGGGTAGATGCTTAAAACCTGTCCTTGTTTTCCCCCGTTTCCTGGCCCGAAATCACCTTTTTGGGGAATAAAAGGGGACCAGGGATGGCTGAAGAGGAATTTTCCATTGAGACTCCATTCCCTCCAAGCGGTGCCAGCAGTAACCCCGAGATGGGCAAAAAATGGTATCACAGCCTGAGGACATATTGTTTTTATCTCCACAATTTTTAAATTTTTTTTTTTAAGACCAGTTGGCGCCAAAAGGGCTTTCCGGTTTGCTTTTTCCCCTTCATTGTGATTCCCTCCCTTTCCCATTGTGATTGTTCCGTCTCCCCCTTACCTGTTAATTTTTTTTTTTTTGGTTACCCCGGCATTTGGACAAAACTAAAAATCTTCCCTCTCATTGTAAAAACTCCTGGGGCCAAAACATAAGGGATTAATCCTTGCCCTTTTCCCCCCAAGCAGGGGTCCCGGGCCCTGGACTGTGGAACGCCCAAAGGGCCTTTCCCCCAAAAGACTTTATGGGGCTCCCCTTTTGGGGAACCCCCAAACCACCCCTAGCCCAACCCCCGGAGGAAGGGGACCACTCTTGGGGCGGGAAAGGGGGGAAATAAAGATTGGGGGGTTTCCCGTTTGGGGGGTTGCGGAAAAGCCTCACTTCTGCCCTTTAGTGATCCGTTCGCCTTACCAATTTATTAGGCCCAATAAATGGTTTAAATTTTCTGGATCCCCTTTTTGTGTTGGATTTTTTTTTTCATTGGAAAATTGTAAAATTTCCCACGCTCACAGCAGGACTTTGGGCCCGCTTTTTGGGGCTCAACAAAAATTTCCCCTTTTTAAAAAAAAATAAAAGCCAGGAGAGGAGGGGAAAGAGCTCAAATGAGTTGCCTAGCCCAAAACCCTTACAAAAATTTTCCCCCTGGAATCCTTTTTTTTGGGCTTTTCGGAATTTTTTATTTTTTTTTACATTTTGGGAGGGGTTTAAATGAAAGGGGGACAAAAAAAGTTTTTTTGGAAAGTGGCAAAAAAAGGGAAAATTTCCCTTTTTTTTAAAAAAAAAAAAAATTCCTCTAGCACAGGGTGTTGAAATTTTAACAGGCCAAAAGGGCTACTTTTTCCAGCCCAAAATGCCTGAGGGCTACTACCCCCTAAAAAACTTTTCTTTCGAATTTTATCCGTTTCCCCAAACACATTCTCATAAGTAAAAAAATTTTTTTTAAATAGGGGGCAGCGATTTCC
>JAWVWN010000938.1:0-84641 GCA_037367305.1 Phrynocephalus vlangalii | reverse complement strand
AAGGGGCTTAGCACACAACCTTGAGGAACTCCTGTACTTAATACTAGAGTAGAAGAATGGTAGGATCCCATCCTTACTATGGCCTAGTTGTCAGAAAATTCCTTACCCACAAACAAATCTTCTGATGTATACCAAAATTGGCCATTTTAAGAAACAACCTATTGGGTAGAATTGTATTAAAATCAGAGCTGTAATCCACAAATAACAGCCTTGCATATGTTCCCTGTTGTTCTCAATGGCTCAGTACAGTGTGGACAACAATGGACATAGCATCATCAGTGGATCTGTTACACCTGTATGCAAACTGAAACGGGTCGAGAGTAGATGGAAGTCTAGCCTTAATATAATCTAGCACCAATCTCTCAAAACATTTCATAATAACAGATGTTAACGCTATTGGTCTATAGTCATTGAGAAATGCCACTACTGACTGCTTAGGGACTGGCACTAGAATAGATGTATTCAGGCAAGTAGGGACAGAGCCCTGCAACAAATATAGATTAAAAATATTTGTAAAAATTCCAGCTAATTCTGCAGCACAGTCCCTAACAACTCGTCTCACGATTCCATCTGGTCCAGCTGCCTTCCAAGCATCAATATTCTGGAAAGCACGTTGCACATCAGAAATCTGCAGCAGAAGTGGTTGTCTTTTGGTAGTAGATTCTCGTGGTGTGCTATTAGTGGTAGATGCTGGAGTGATAGTGGTTCCAGTCTCCACCTCAAACTGGCTGAAGAATTGTTTCAGCTGCTCAGCCAAAGAATCATTGCTGCTAGACAGACTATTTTTAATATTCTGACCCATGATTTGTCGAGGACCTTGCCATACCCGACGAGGATCAAAGCTCTCAAAAGGATGTTCAATCCTCCGACAGTACATAACTTTGGCATCTCTGATGCCCTTTTTCAATTTGGCTCTGGCCTCTCTGTACTGTAGCACATCACCAGAGTGGAAAGCAGCATCTCTGGCCTTTAACAGAAGGCGCACATCTCTATTTATCCAGGGCTTGTTGTTAGAAAACACCCGTACTTGTCTGGTGGTAGTGACAACATAAATGCAGCTTTTGATATAGAACAGTACTGTCGAGGTATATGTATCAACATTGTCCTCCTCAAACAGTGCCCATTCAGTGCTCCTAAAGCAGTCTTGAAGTTGCTCAGATGCACCTGTTGGCCACACTCGTATTTCTCTAGTTGATGGACTGATTCTATTAACGAGAGGTGTGTATGATAGATACATGAACAGGGGAGGAGTCAAGATGGCGGCGACTAGCTCAGACGTTAGCAGAATGCAGCCCAGCTAGCGTCGAAGGTATTCCAAGTCCCTAGAGGGTGATTTCCACTTCAAGACCACCCGCTGGGAGCAGAAGATATCCCAGAACCGATCCGGGGCACCCAGGTGCGGTTCCCCCTCCCCGTGAGGGGTTGTAATCCCTGGGAATTCCCGTGCGGCTGAGACTCTGGAAGATCCGGACGGAGATCGAGCTGCGTCTACTCCCCCACTAATGTAAGTGGCTTCCCTCCACCAGATAGCCCTTTCAAAAATATGAGTCAAGCAAACTTACCGAAAAGAATCTACTCTCCTCTAATTACTTCTTCAGCCTAATCGTCATTATCTGCCTCTCGGAAAGGGCTGCAGTTTTTTTTTTCCACTTTCACTTTCTCTTCGTTAACGGCAGATTAACCCTAAAACATCCATCTTACCTCTGATAGGGTTTTCGGACTCTGTTGGCTTAAAAGTGGGTACAATACGCCATCTACTGGACTTTTCTATGTATGCAACTACACATACATCCTTTGAAAGTAGTAAGCCAACTGAGACTTTGTAATATCTCAGAGAAGAGGCAACTGATCTCTTTACCTCCACAATGAGCAGAACTCCACCCATACAAAAAAAGTCTGCTTCTATATCTCTGGCTCATCCATCGACCATGTCTCAGCAAACAAGTCAAAGCCAAATTTTAGATGCACTCAACCAATTAAATTTAACCCAGGCCAAACTCGTATCAGACCAAAGCATTGGGTTTTCCAATTTAAGAGCGGAAATGAAAGAGGGTTTTTCGAATGTGGATACTAAACTAGAAGCCTTCGGTGGACGTTTACAAGCCTTGGAAGATAATATGAACGTAACCGACTTCCGTCTAGAAGAAATTGAAGCCACAATGGAATCAACAAGCAGACTGGTCCTCACGCAGGAAATCGAAGCCTCCTCCAAAATTTTAAGGATCCAAAACCTCACTGTTGATAAAGATGAAAACCTCTACACTACAGTTGGAGAAAGCTTGGCAACTTTACTTGAGGCACCCGTTGAAGAATTCCTACATGAGGTAGACGTGATCTACCGTCAACCTACAGCTTATACCAGAAGAAATAAACTACCTCCGGAGGTAATAGTCAAACTAGTCAGAAGATACACCCGAGATTGTATCCTCAAGGTTATCCGAGACAAAGAGGTGGAAATTAATAAATCCAAAGTGGCAATATTGAAAGACGTCCCCTGGGATGTCCGTCAACTGCGAAAAGAATATTCATTTCTCACTAAACTTTTGCTCAAGCATGACATAAGATACAAGTGGCTCTACCCTCAAGGTCTCTCTTTCCAATGGGAAGGGAAATTACAGAAAATTGAATCCCACCAGAAAGCTAGAAATTTTGCAAATAAAAACGCACGGAAGTTGGGCTACTCTCCCTCCTCCTCTTCACCGTCTTCTTCCGAAGGTGAGGATACAACCGATACTCAAACCACTACCAAAGATGACAACCGAGAAAATCAGACCTCCAAACAAGTGATCTCAAAGCAGGATCAAGATTCTCATGGCGCAGTGGGAGGTGCCAGGCCGAAACACTATCTCAGGCCAAAATCAGGGAAAAAGAAATATCGTTGGAAGTAAAATAAGATGGCCCAGAAAATTCTAACATGGAATATCAATGGATTGAACACCCCACAGAAGCGTCGGAAGACCTTTAATCTCCTCCAAAAACAACAGTGTTCAATCATCTGTTTACAGGAAACCCACATATTGAGAAAGCATGAACAATATTTAATTCAAAATAAATTGGGGAATTTATTTTCCACATCAAACAAAGTAAAGAAGCAAAATGGGGTGGCACTATATATTAAACCAGAGCTCTTCCCAACCCTTCTGGAAAAAGACGAAGCAGGCAGATGGATCCTTGTCCAGGCAAATATCCAATCTAAAGAAACAATTATTGTTGGTATATACGCCCCCAATGATAACCATGGAAGACAAATCTTTTTTGAAAAATTGGCCAAGAAACTGCTACAATACGAAAACCATCAGTTAATAATATTGGGAGATTTCAACGCTGTACATACCCCATCTGTAGATAGGAAAACATCCAAAAGGGGAAAATCCAGGATTTCATCTTCTACACTGCCTAAATCATTTTTGGACATGTCCAACATTTTAGAACTTCAAGATATTTGGAGAAGGAAAAATCCACTAAAAGATGGTTTCACCTTCCAATCAAGACAATATGCCTCTTTCTCCCGTATAGATATGTGCTGGGCTACATCCGATCTTCTGCTAAATACAAGGGACATAGAAACCTTGCCCCGAACAATATCTGATCACAATGCCATTCTATGGACACTGAAATCTTCGGGTAAGCCCAGACACTGGAAAATCAACTCAGCCCTGTGGACGGATAAAGAATTTATCTTAGAGGCAGCCAAAGACTTGAACTTATATTTTGAAATGAACCTGAACAAGGGTACACCACTGAGAACTGTGTGGGATGCCTCAAAGCCTTATTTTAGAGGTTTTGTCATTCAATATATGGCAAGAAAGAATAAAGAGAGGAAAAAGCAATTTGAATCAATTCTCAATACGATGAAAAAGCTCGAAACGGATCTAACCCACGATCCCCGCAATGAGCAGCTGGACAAAGACTTGGCTTCTTGTAGGCATGAACTAAATCTGATTTTGACTGCTGATATAGCTCACAAAATCAAGTTGGCCAAACTGAATTTTGTGGAAAATGCAAACAAACCAGGCAGATGGTTAGCCTACAGGTTAAAAAAGGTACAATCTCAAAAACTCATATCATCGCTCAAAGATAAAAATGGGGAAAATCAGACAGCGCAGTTACAAATCCAAAAAATTATAGAGGCATACTACCAGAACTTATTTAAGCCAGAGACGATCGACCAAGATGCCATCTTTCATTATCTCGAACAAGCCAATTTCCCAAAACTTACTGAAGAACAGAGAGCCCAGACGAACGCTCCTATTACAATGATGGAAATAACAGAAGCTATCAATCACCAAAAAATGAACAGGGCTCCTGGGCCCGACTCAATACCGGCTCAATTTTACAAAAAATTCTCAGAGATAGTCTCTGGAAATATGAAAAACCTTTTTACATCCATTTTAGAAGGCGAAGACATACCAGATTCCTGGAAATCATCACATACGACACTGATTCCCAAAGAAGGGAAACCAAAAGACTCGATACAGAACTACAGGCCAATTGCCCTTCTAAATGTGGATTATAAAATCTTTGCAACCATCTTGGCTAATAGATGGCGGACGATTCTACCCCCCTTGATATCGCATGATCAGTCTGGCTTTCTTCCGAAAAGGCATCTTCAATCCAACATCAGAACCTTCCTCAATGTGTTAGAATATTACGAATCCCATTCTGAGAAGCAAGTAGCTTTCGCTTTCATCGATGCTGAGAAAGCTTTTGATAATGTATCCTGGTCTCTACTTAAAACTCAGTTAGACTATCTACAATGTGGCCATAGAATGCTGCGAGCAATCGAACAAATCTATTCCACCCAAAACACCAGGATTATAGTCAATGGCCACCTTACAGACACAGTCAATATATATAAAGGTACCAGGCAAGGATGCCCCCTCTCTCCTCTCTTGTTTATATTAACTCTGGAGGTACTCCTACATGTTATAAGGAAAACCCCTGGTATTCAAGGCTTACAGAGCAAAGGAGAAGTTTATAAGGTACAAGCTTTTGCAGATGATTTGTTGGTAATTATGGAGAACCCCCAGACCTCCTCTTTAGAACTCTTGAAGTCTTTGGAGGCATACTCTAAAATCTCTGGATTAAAGGTAAACAAAGAAAAAACATTGTTGCTCACCAAAAATATGACCTCACCTATGGTCGAAAAACTGGTAAATCAATCGGGTTTTCAACATGTCAGTAAGGTAAAATATCTGGGTATTACTGTATCTAATCGTTGTAACTCTTTACTTCAAGATAACTATGTAAATGTTATAAAAACAATCAAAGCTGACCTCGAAACTTGGTCAAGACTCCAACTATCCTTAATGGGCAGAATTGCTGCAGTTAAAATGAATGTTTTACCTAAACTGCTTTTCCTATTTCAATCCTTGCCTATATTACCTAATTTTAAGATCATTACAGATCTGGAAAAAAGTATACGTATATTCATATGGCAAAAGAAAAAAGCAAGGATTAAAAATCTCTATCTACAGGATAGAACCAAAACTGGTGGCTTTGCCCTTCCTAATTTAGTATTATACTACAAGGCTGCTGCCATGACCTGGATTAAAGACTGGATTCTGATGACAAACAAAAGAATTTTGCAGCTTGAGAGTTATGGCCTAGACAAGGGCTGGCATTATTACATGTGGTACAAGGGCAACATACCTACTCTCTTCAAAAAACACTGGATAAGGAACGCCCTAGTTAGAATATGGTTATTGATTAAAAAACAATTCTACCCTAAAGCACCACTGTGGCTATCTCCGCTGGGAGCGACTCATAGCTCCCATATAAGTGAAACTCCAAAAGTTATAGCTTATAGACACCTTCTGAATGTTGACCTTTCATTGAAACCATTAGGGAAATTAGTATCAGAAGGTTACAATTTAGACTGGTGGAAGTATCAACAAATATATTCACACTTCAAAGACCTCACCAAAGAGGGGGGATTCACGACTACTGATACTTCACTTGATAAAATACTTTCTTCTGGCGATGCTAAGCTGCTTAGTAAATTTTACACCATATTGTTAAATGTAAAAATGATTGATACACAGGTCAAAGACACTATGATAAGATGGGCAGAAAACTTTGGTTATCCTATTCATCTAAACAAATGGGACTCTCTGTGGAATACAGTTAAAATCTTTAAATCTATTTCTTTTAAGGAAAACTGTTATAAGATGTTCTATAGATGGCATTTTGCACCACACCGATTATCTAAGATGTATAATTGCTCACACAAATGTTGGAAATGTAAACATGACTGCGGTACTTTTTACCATATGTGGTGGACATGCAAAGAGGCAAAGGCATATTGGAAAATGGTAAAACTATTTTTAGAAAGATGTCTGAAAATTAAGATAGAGCTTAGACCAGAACTTTTCTTATTAAATATAGTAGATATAAATATTTCATATGATCAGAGATATGTACTTCACCATGTAATTGTTGCTGCAAGGATATTGTATGCGAAATTCTGGAAACAACCAAACGTGCCAACAGAGAAGAATATCCACGAAAAGATAAGAGAATGTATTGAAATCGATAGACTCTCCGGCTATTTAAAGGGAGACTATGATGAGATCTCTCGGAAAAGATGGCAAGAAGTAACAAACTTATTAGTATTGTGATAATATTTGGCAATTTATCAATATGTTATATTACTTTTCTTTTACTTTGCTTGACATATTCAATGTAAATTTTAAATTTTATCCCTCCCCTTTTTTCCTTTTCCCTTTTCCCCTCCTCAAAAACCCAATAAAATTATAAATTAAAAAAAAAATAGATACATGAACAGAGATATATGACCTGGCAGTCCTAGATTGGGGAAAGGCTTAGTCATATTTATTATTATTTATTATTTATTTATTATTATTTATTTATTATATTTATATCCCGCTTATCTTCAGTTCTGAACTCTAAGCGGCTTACAACAATGGGGTACAAGTATTACAAACAAAATACAGTATGCAATAAAACAAATAATACAGCAATACATATAAGAAAAGCCTAGAGGCACCTCAACGGATCATAAAACCTAACATTATTGGTAATACACGATACGATGGCGGAAAAAAAAAAAAATTAATGACTATCGCCAAAGGCCTCCCGGAATAGATGAGTTTTTAAAGCCTTCCGGAAGGCCAGCAGGGACTCTGCAGAGCGCACTTCAAAGGGGATATTTATTGATTGATTGATTTATTATTGAATTTATACCCCGCCCATCTTCCCAAAGGAAGTACAGTGGTACCCCGACTTACGAGATCAATCCGTTCCGAGTGAATGCTTGTAAGTCGGTTTTCTCATAAGTCGGGGAGCGATTTTCCATAAGAATGCATTGAAAGTCAACTAATCCATTCCGGAGGAAAGGATTTCAATGCATTGCTATGGGAAAATACTTTAAACCACCAACAGCTCCCCCCCAGACACACCCCAGGGGCGTTGGGGGGGGGGAGAGAATCTGTGGGTGGTTTAAAGGGTCTTTATCCACCGAGGCAAGGTTGCCTCAGTGCCTAAAAACCTTTTAAATCACTGCCGCTTCTCTCCCAGCTCCCAGTGGAAGAGAAGCGGCGGTGGTTTAAATGTGTGCTGCTTCTCCCAATCCCCCACAGGGGCTTGGGAGAAGTCACGGACCCTTTTAAAAATCCCTTCCATTCACAGAGGCAGACTTACAGATTTCCATCACAGAGGCAGACTTTTAAAAGGGTGCACGCTTCCCCCCCCTGCAGGGGGGGGGCAGATAAGCAGCGATCCACTGCTAAATTACCTTCCAGTCACAGAGGCAGCGTGTCCCTCAGTGATTAGAAGGCAATTCAAATCCTGACACCCCCCCCACCTGCTGCTCGCAAAACGGGGAGTCCCCGATCTTGCTCTTAAATCAGCCGGTGGGGGGAGCACAGAACAGCGCTCGCAAGTTGGGACGTTCGGTTGTCGGGCGCGTCGTAATTCAGGGTACCACTGTATATACTTGGTCCAAGGTATTTTTCCCTCTGGTGGGACAGTCAACATACTGATAGAACTTAGGGAGGACAGTCTTGAAATTGGCTTGATTAAGATCACTTGCAACCACCGGCACTCCCTCTGGGTAAGCCTGCTGCTGTGTGCTAATAGCAGTTGCTAGGTGACCCATAGATGTAGTCGTATTTGAACCAGGAGGTATATATATTGCAGTTATTATAACAACATTAAACTCACATGGCAGATAAAAGGGGTGGCATTTCACTGCTAGATACTCCAAATCAGGAGAACTATAAATATCCATTATTTTAATATCTGTGCTCCAGTTGTTATTTATGTAAACACAAATCCCTCCACCTCTGGTCTTCCCGGATTTGATAGTTCTATCTGTCTTTGTAGCTGTATAAGCTCCTGTAGAACGGAAGGGTCCAGCCATGTTTCTAAAGACGTTGGATAGCCAAATGGTCAGAAAATGGTGGGCAGAATACGATAACTTAAGTCTGCAAGTGGACAGAGGAAATACTAAGAAGCGCAAGTGTGGTTCAGATCAGCAACCTTTATTTCCTGAGCTGGAAGACATAATCTGTGAATGGATTGCTGATCCAGCAAAGGCTTCAGTTGTGCACAGGGCTGACATTCAAGCATATTATACAGTGGACCCTCAAATACCAAAAAGTTTGTAGAACATAAAATCTGTAAAACATTAAAAAATCTGGAGATAGGGGAAATTTGCTTAACAGAATTGCCTATGGGGCGAATCCGTACAACAGAAAAATGGTTACAATTAGGGATTAATCCGTTTTCAATGCATTCCTATGAGAAATTTGCAGAAAGGAAATTTTGCTTAACAGAATTTCATTGGTACAAAATAATTCCTTTATACAAGGTATCACTGTATATAATAAAAGTAAGACATCCCCTGAAAATAAGCCATACTGTGTCTTCTTGAAAAAAAATATAAAAGACAGTATCTAATTTTGGGGGAAACACGGTATATAGAATTATGTTTCAAGATTTTCTGCTTCTCAGGTGCCTCATTCCAACTTCTTCCTTCCACTTTGAAACGGTTAAATCCTTGGCCTATTGAGAATCTTCCTCACAAAGCGTTACACTCAGGAGGGAGAGAAGCACCTTTGCCTCCTCCTTTTCACCCCCTCCCCGGTGCTCCTGCCCTGGAGAGGGTAGGAGTGCTTTAACGCGCAGCCTCCCCTGCAACCCTTCTGCCTTTTAATCAATTACTATTAAATATTTGTGTTAGACATAAACAATTAAAAAACCTTCGCAAAGTGTTTGCCTGCTAAATAAAACAATACAGCAGCACAGAGCACTGAATAAAAGCCATTCAAAAGCATTTGTAAAAAGTGTCCGAAGGCATGAAATCAGAACAGAGAGAAAAGGAGGATTCTCTCCCGATCATCTCAGGAAGGAGCAATGGCGGGATGAGAAAGAAGGGCC
This sequence comes from Phrynocephalus vlangalii, assembly GCA_037367305.1. NCBI lineage: Eukaryota > Metazoa > Chordata > Lepidosauria > Squamata > Agamidae > Phrynocephalus > Phrynocephalus vlangalii. Next base: position 75,239 of record JAWVWN010000938.1, on the reverse strand, counting down.
TCTCTCCTACCAGGGTTTATAACATGTCTCCTCTCCCCAATCATTTCCCCACACTTCAGGCGTTTGGAAGGATTCTTCCCTGTGAGGGGCATTGTTGAGATTTATCACCTCCATGCTTGTGGCAATGGGGAGATCTCATGTATAAGCAGAGTTAGGAAGTGTAGGAACAGAACTTAAAGAGAGAGAGAGAGAGAGAGAGAGAGAGAGAGAGAGAGAGAGAGAGAGAGAGAGAGAGAGAGAGAATATACGTAAAAATCTTATGGCAGTGTATTAGAAATTCAGTTGCAATATATACAAGGTTGGTCCTAAGATGCGAAGAAAGGCAACGAGAAGGACAAAAACTGGCTCATCATTCCTGACAGTCAAGTGGCTTCTCACCTGTGTGGGTCACGTGATGGCTAGCAAGGCTTCCAGCTTGACTGAACCTCTTTCCACACTCCAGACATTCAAATGGCTTCTCGCCTGTGTGGGTTCTGTGATGGCTAGCAAGGCTTCCAGCTTGACTGAACCTCTTTCCACACTCCAGACATTGAAATGGCTTCTCACCTGTGTGGGTCCTGTGATGGCTAGCAAGGCTTCCAGCTTGACTGAACCTCTTTCCAGACTCCAGACATTCAAATGGCTTCTCGCCTGTGTGGGTTCTGTGATGAATAGTAAGGGTTCCAGAATCATTGAACCTCTTTCCACAGTCCAGACACTGAAATGGCTTCTCGCCTGTGTGAGTTCTGTAATGGCAAGCAAGATTTCCAGCTTGACTGAACCTCTTTCCACACTCCAGACATTCAAATGGCTGCTCTCCTGTGTGGGTTCTATGATGCTTAGCAAGGCTTCCAGAATCAGTGAACCCCTTTCCACATTTCAAGCATTCAAATGGCTTCTCGCCTGTGTGGGTCCTGTGATGCTTAGCAAGGCTTCCAGAATCAGTGAACCTTTTCCCTCACACTGGACATTCAAATGGCTTCTCGCCTGTGTGAGTTCTGTGATGGCGAGCAAGGTGTCCAGCTTGACTGAACCTCTTTCCACACTCTAGACATTCAAATGGCTTCTCGCATGTGTGAGTTCTGTGATGAATAGCAAGGCTTCCAGCTTGACTGAACCTCTTTCCACACTCCAGACATTCAAATGGCTTCTCGCCTGTGTGGGTTCTGTGATGAATAGCAAGGCTTTCAGCTCGACTGAACCTCTTTCTACACTCCAGACATTCAAATGGCTTCTCACCTGTGTGAGTCTTTTGATGGCGAGTAAGGTGTACATCTCGACTGAACCACTTTCCACACTCCAGACATTGAAATGGCTTCTTGCCTGTGTGGGTCCTGTGATGCTTAGCAAGGCTTCCAGAATCACTGAACCTCTTTCCACATTCCAGGCATTCAAATGGCTTCTCGCCTGTGTGGGTTCTGTAATGAATAGCAAGGCTTCCAGATTGACTGAACCTCTTTCCACATTCCAGACATTCAAATGGCTTCTCACCTGTGTGAGTCCTTTGATGGCTGGCCAGATTTCTAGCTTGACTGAACCTCTTTCCGCATTCCAGGCATTCAAATGGCATCTCACCTGTGTGGGTCCTTTGATGGCTGGCCAGATTTCTAGCTTGACTGAACCTCTTTCCGCATTCCAGGCATTCAAATGGCATCTCACCTGTGTGGGTCCTGTGATGCTTAGCAAGGCTTCCAGAAACACTGAACCTCTTTCCACATTCCAGACATTCAAATGACTTTTCACCTCTGTGGGTCCTGTGATGCTTAGCAAGGTGTGCAGCTTGACTATAAGTCTTTCTACACTCTAGGCATGTCAGCGGATTCTCCCCTTGGTTAATTTTCCTATGGGGACAAATTTTTGACTTCTTAGTAAAAGATTTTCCACACTTGGCATGCTAATTTCTTTCCTCTCCTTTGGACATTTTCGGGACTGCTTGGTCTTCCTCTTGACACGTCATAGATTTGTCCATCTTTTCATAGACCTGTTTTCCTTCTAAGTTTCTTCCTTCCCAATATTCAACTGCTTCGTCTCACGCTTGGTGTCCTCCTCTTTTATTTCTTCTCTGCAGCCTCTTACCTGCAAAATATAAGCAACCACCCAAAAACAGAATTTTAAATTATGTAACAAAACGAATGCATGGCCATGTAGGAGGCAGGAGAACGATACACATCTCCGGGGTGGACCCACCTCCACCCACCTCGATGAGGAGGCATTGTGGCACCAGTGAATATCCTGAGAAAAAAACAGTGGATTTATCACATTCCTCCTGTGATAATTTGTGAGGAAATCCTTCTCTTCCCTGCTGCGAAAAGTCTTGTGAGGGCCAGCGTAAGAAACGGAAGCAAATTGTTCCACAGCCTCCTGCAGTTTATTCCCACAAACTATTTATTTCAAATATTGCTACCCTGCTTTTCTCCTTAAAAGAGACCCAGGGTGGCTCAACTCTGCTTTGTGGTTTGGACCACACTTATTTAGGACACAACAAAATACTATATAACTGCTTTCACGTATCAAGAACCTAACAACAGCCTTGCCATAACAGGCCACAGCCCTTTCAATCCAGCATTCTGTCTCACAAAGCGGCTCACCATTTGCTTCAGGGTTTTCCCAAGCAAAGGTCTTCACCTGCTTATGACTCCGTACAAATGCCATTAAGAGATCTCCTGCCTCTCTCTCCAACCTCCCGGAGGTTGTCCTTAAGCCCCTGGTACTAACCAGGCTTAGGTTAATATGGTACAAATGTATACTGTGTTGCTCCTCTCCGGCCTCCTCCGTCATTGCATCTTGGACTGTTAGTTCTCGGATGGGGCAGGAGAGGCAATTGGGGGTGGGGGATCCTGTCAACTGCCCCACGGTGCTTCTGAGAGAAGGGCTACAGAGAGAGAGAGAGAGAGAGAGAGAGAGAGAGAGAGAGAGAGAGAGAGAGAGAGAGAAGGGCCGTTAGGGGGAAATCCCTCTGCCCATGGTCAGAGAAGCAGGTGACACAGAGAGAGCTGCAGTGGAACCCAGAAGACACAGGCTCAGATTTTGGCTCAGGACAAGTAAACCTGGGAGGGGGAGGAACTTGAATCTCTTTCCTTCTTTGCCATCTCCCCCCCCCCACACACACACACAAAATGGGAATAAAAAGGGGGGGATGCCTTTGAAATGCTGACACCCCCCAAAGGAGGGGAGTCCCTTTCTGTTCCCCTCTCCCTATATAAAGCTTCATTTTTTCCCGCCACTCTAGGAAGCCACACTCGCTGCCTTTTCTTCCCCCCATGTGACCTCCACCTCCCTCCCCCAAAATGCCCCCCCAGTGGGAGGGGGAATCTGTCCCTTCCCCCCTAAAAAGAAGGCCTGGTTCTTTTGGGGGGGTTACTTCCTCTCCCCCCGCCACCATTCCCTGTCCTGGTTCGGCCTTAAAAGTTTTTTCCTCCCTCCTTTTTCCTTGGGGGGGGAGAGAAAAGGGAAGGGGGTTGCCTGGGTAGGGCCCCCGATTTTCCCCCAAAACAGGGGGTCAGTTCCCCCCCCCCTTTCTCCTCACTCCTTCCAAATTGAAATGGGAAAGAAAAGGGAAGGACGAGGAAGGTTAGGTGGGGGGTCAAATTTAACCTTCTCCCTCCGGATCCAAAGGAGTGTCCTGGACCCCCCCCAACACACAATCCCCCCCCAATTGCATCTCCAACGCCCCTCCTCCTCACTTGCAACCTCTTCCCCCCATTGCACCCACCCCAAGAGCACTGCAACCCCCATTGCACAACGCACCTCCTTTCCCCTCCTTCCAGCAACCACAGAGAGCCTTCTTTTTTGGTGGGGGGGGGGCGCAGACCCCCCTCCTTCCCTGGGAGCCTTTCTCTTCCTTCCACTCTAGGAAGCCGGACTCGCTGCTCTCCCGCCCCCTTGGAGGACCGGACACTCCTCCCCTCCCCGCCCTTCTCTGCCACCCTTCTGTCCCTCCAAGGTCGGGGGGAGGAGAGCTTGCTACCTTTTGGATTTACCTTGTATAATTTCTCTGGCAAGAGGTCAGGAAGAGAGGCAACTAGCTGAACCAAAGTCCAATTTTATTCTTTTTTTTTAAATTTATCTCCCCCCCCCTCCAGACCCGGAGCGCCAGCAGCCACCAGCTCCCTCTCTACTTCCTCTCCCCCCCCCCACCACCATTCCCTGTCCTGGTTCGGCCTTAAAAGTTTCTTCTCCCTCCTTTTACCTTGGGGGGGGGAGAGAAAAGGGAAGGAAGGGGAGGAGGGGGGTTGCCTGGATAGGGCCCCCGATCCCCCCCCCCCCAAACTTGGGGTTCAGTTCCCCTCTCTCTATCTCCTCACTCCTTCCAAATTAAAATGGGAAAGAAAAGGGAAGGAGGAAGGTTGGGTGGGGGCAGATTTACGCCTCCTTCTCCCTCTGGACCCAAAGGAGTGTCCTGGACCACCACACACACACTCCCCGCCAACTGCATTTCCAACGCCCCCCTCCTCACTTGCAACCTCTCCCACCATTGCACTCCCCCCATAGGATTGCAAGCCCCATTGCAGAACGCTCCACCTCCTCCTCCTCCTCCTCCTCCTGGGAGGGGTGTCTCTTTCCCCTCCTTCCAGCAACCACAGAGAGCCTTCTTTTTTTGGTGGGGGGGAGAGCAGATCCCCCTCCTTCCCTGGGAGCCTTTGCTTCCTGCCACTCTAGGAAGCAGGAATCGCTGCTCTCCCGCCCCCTTGGAGGACCGAACATTCCCCCCCCCCCGCCAGCCCTTCTCTGCCTCCCTTCTGGCCCTCCAAGGGGGAGCCCAGCCCCCCAAAAGAGAAGCAGGGAGGGAGGGAGGGGGAGTGAAGTGGGGTGTTGGCCTTCCTCCTCTTGGATCCAGCAGAATCCAGCCCTGTGATGGAATCAGAGCCCCCGAGGAGCCAAGAGGTCCCTTCTGGGTCCCTCAAGGGTTTAGGGTGGGATGGAAGGGGGGGGGATTCAGGAGTTAACCTGTGAGTTGAAAAGTGCCATTTTTCCTTGATGCAGCTACGCTTCATGCCCCCTTATGCTGCCTCCTAAGAAATACATTGATAGTGAAGTAACTGTGAGCTACTGAGAAGCTTATATGGTCTAAATCAGGCCTGCCCAAAGTCCGGCCCAGGGACCAAATCCGGCCCGTCAGGCCATTCTGAGTGGCCCGCGGCCGGCTGGCCCACCCCTCCCTCCCCCTCCTTCACCCCATGTTTTTTTTTAATCTGCCAACCCTGACACCGCTGGGAAGCTTGGGCGGCTGGGCAGACGGGTGGTCTGCTGCCACTGGCACCACAGGGGAATGTGTGGGGGTGGCCAGGCCCGTGGGCCTCTGCCACCACAAAGGAGCTTTAGGGTGGGCTGGCAGGCAAGCTGTTGCCACCGCTGGGGAGCTTGGAGGGGGTGTGCTTGCAACGTAGAACAGATCGCCTCTTCCAAGGGGTGACCTGTGGCCACGGCTCCCTGTGCTTCCTTTGGTCCCAATTCTTCCTTCTTTCCTCCCTCCCTTGGTCCCCACTTTCCTTCCTTCCTCCCCCCCTCCCTTGTTCCCCACCTTCCTTCCTTCCTTCCTTCCCCCTCCCTCCCTTGGTCCCTGCCTTCCTTCCTGCAGGTGAGGTTGCAAGGGGTCAGTGGGTGGGGCTTATGGGTCATTGGTTGGGCCTTGCAGTGGGGTTTGCAGAGTCAGGGAGCAACTGGCCCCTGACACATTCTCAGCCACCAAATCTGGCCCTCTTTACAAAAAGTTTGGACACCCCTGGTCTAAATAAACTGTAGCAGACTTTAGCCAATGAAATGCTTAACCATAAGTTTCCTTCTGGAGGGATGGTGACCAGAACTGCACACAGTACTCTAGAAGGGGGCTCACCATAGACTGATAAAGAGGCAAAATCTGACTTGTTTTCTATACCTCTTCCTATTGATCCCTAGCAGTGAGTTTGCTTTTTTCACTGCCCTGACACACTGGGTTGACCCCTTCCTTGAGCTGTCCACCAGGGCACCAAGGTCCCTTTCCTGTTATGTTGAGCAGAGTTTTCAGAGCCCATCAGTTTATAAAGGCAATGGGTACTACTGTATTGATTGCAATGTATCAATTACTGTTATTGACCTCTTTTCATCAGAATGGCTGGCCTGCGGAGGTGGGCTGGGATGGAAGGTGCCACTGTGGTGGTGGCAGCGGGTGCAAACCTCAATGGGGAGGAGACGGTGGCCTGTGTCATCATCCCTTCTTGGAGGCCAAGGGGGCCGACTGGAGGGAAGGAGGGAGGGAGCAGGCGAGGGAGGGAACAGGCGACTCCCCCCTCTCAGCTGCCCCCTTTCCAGCTTGCTTCAACATGGGGGTGGGGGAAGAGACACAAAAGAAGCCTCCTCATGTCTGTGAAGATTCCGAGTCATCCAGGCAAGTTTATCTGGAAGCTGAGTCATGGCAACGGCACTGCTTTTCCTTGAGAGATTGAAACGTTTTGCTGCTCATCCAAAGAGCTTCAGGGGAGGATGCACACATATTAGACAGAGAAGAGAGGTGGTTTGAGAGAGGGGACAGGGAAGCAATTCATGTGAGCACAGAAAACCCCTCCCTCAACAGACTTGGTGGTGGGGCCTCAGGCACAGTCTCTCTGCTACCAGTCAGGCTGTGATTTCAACAATACCCAGAGAAATCAAAAATACTTCACACCTTCACCACCAGGACCATAGCTAACAGCCCATACTTTATGGGTTTCAACACCCTAGGCCAGTGTTCACATTAAGGCTATTGAGGCTGTTGCCTATCTATTCAGGCCATTGTTAATCTTATGAGCTTGTTTCAGAGATCAAAGTGAGCTATAAAATGGAGGACTCGCAACAAGGGTTCTTTCAGAATGACAAAGCTGTTTGGATGAGCAGCATAACGTTTCAGTCTCAAGAAAAAGACTTCCAGTTGTCATGACTCAAAATTCCTTTCCCAATTCCTCTATCTTTGTTTTTTTGCCAGGGTTCTAAAGAATGTGGAATTTCAATATGTCCTCGATGTTGCAATACCTCCTCCATGGTAAGGCCTAAATTCTCTTCCTCCTCCTATCATTACAGTTGTTCCCCGCCCTTTCGTGGTTCACATATCGTGGTCCCGCTATATCGCGGGACCGCAGTACCCTGAAAGGGATTGAGGGAAAGGGGAGCCATCGCATGCAGCGGGCTCTTGTCCCTGCAGCTGGGAGCCCTTCCCAAAGATTGCTCCCCGCGCGCCCGCCCTCCCCTGGGGTAGCGGGGGCACGGGGAGCTATCTTTAAAGGGCTCTCAGCAGCAGAGACAACCCCATGGATCCACCAAGTCTCACTGCGGTGCGCTCGGGCAGCGGAGGGGGCTTGGATCCCCCAAGGCCGCCTGGACGCACCGCTGCAAGAAGTCTCCCAGCAGCGTGCTTGCGCGGCCCCCTCCGTGACTGGAAATGATTTTTAAATGGGCGCGCCGCTTCCCCCTCCCCAGGTGGGGGCTCCGGAGAAACGGCACATCCATTGAAAAATCCCTTCCAGTCCCGGGCGATCTCCATTGAAATGCATTGGCTCAATGCATTCCGATGGAGATTGCTGGGGACCGCTGGCCCCAAGCCAGCCCCAAACAGCTGATTGGTCCTGGCTGGGGGTGGAATAGCCCTGCAGCAAGTGTGGTGGATCAGATCATCCACCGCCCTTGCACGGGCTGTTGGAAGGCTTTTACAAAAGTTTTCCAGCAGCCTGGGAAGCAGTGGTGGCGCGCCCCCACACCCAACCTGCATCCACATATCGCGGATTTTCAGTCATCGCAGATCGGGCGGGTCCCTAACCCCGCGATAGGCGGGGGGTTACTGTACTTACCTCTCATGCCACAGTTTAAGCAAATTTACATGGAATGTCCCAGATTTCTTCTGCTTATCTGTTTCAATACTCTCCCTGTCCCACTTTCCTGACAATTTCATATGCGCCTTGACACTGGGCAAGTAACTTAGACCCCCTCAGTAGATAACATCAACAGGACCGTCTTTCCAAGTTCACATTCCCAATGTTGAACTTTCCTTTCATATCTATTCTTCTGTCCCTGTTGGATTAGACCTGACCATTTCTGCTAGCCTTCTTAAGGGACTTCCCCTCTCAAACACCTGTTTAACCACCATCTGTGCTTCATCCTGTCCACCTTCTCACCTTTCTTCATTGTTCTAAGATGCCACGTTTCTCAAAAGTCTTGGCTCATAAAATGACTGCCTTGATCAGTTAAAACCTGTTTAGGAATTCCTAATTGCATGAAGAGCCCCATTAATTGTTGTAAGCACCTTGGCAGGTACTGATCTCAGAGGTAATCAACAAGCACCAAAATGTCCGTACAGGATATATCCCAAAAGGCAACGGCCAGATTGCTGACTGGAGTGGTTTACATTACTCTATTTGCTAATCACTATTAGCATTGCTGAATCTGAGATCCCAGATGGACAGTACCACCATCTGACTTCCTGTCCCTGTGTTATGTGTTGTGTCAACTTTTTGTGTTATGCAATAAAGCTGGCTTATAACTTTGCAACCAAGATGTCTCAGTGCAAATCTGTTCCACCCAAAACTCCAACATATCAGATGCCTCTTCTAATAATAAGTTATTGTCATTGTGTATATATACACATACAACAAAATTCATACACCCAGAAACCAGATTCAAAACACACACACACACACACACACACAAGGTCCACAAACACTCTCACACATATTAAAAAATCCCCTCAACACACACACACATTTTAAAAAATCCCCAAACACTCCCCCCACCAACAACCTCCCCTAAAAACACAAGCATCTACACAACAGGCTGCGTAATACCTGTACCAACCAAGTGCTCACTTCTGGTGGTCCTTAAGTTCATTATTAAGTGCAATTATAGCTCTGGGATAAAAACTGTTCAGAAGACATGTTGTCCAAGTGTTAATTGTTCTGTATCTTCGGCCAGAAGGCAAGTTTGAAGAAATTATGAGCAGGATGAGAAGAGTTGTGTGACTCCCTCAAACAGCGAGTTGTGAAGATTGTCAGAAAATTAGGACCGTATATGCACAGCATTACCCCTCAAAATCCTGATAGACTATAACATAGTCTTAATAAAACATTGCATACTGGAAAACAGACCTGATACTTAGCAGAAACCCAGTGCTTTTCAGGACACCAAAAAACCTTTACAGATAGCTTGTATTAGAAAAATAATTTTATATTTAAACATTCAATTTAGAGAGCTTGTCTTCAGCAAAAAAATACATAAAACATGCCTGATAACATTACCATGACCAGCAAAAACTCAACTAATTTTACACAAGAACAGTGTGACTGGCTAGTAAATTGCGATCCCTCTGTGCTACATTTATACAAACTGTAACCACAATCACCAGCACCTGCCCGATGCTGCTGCAGCCTCAGAGTTTTCCCCTCAAACCTTAACAGTTGTACGTGTTTTACCCACACACAAACTCTGTGTTGCTGTACTCTTCTGAGTAAGGTATGTTTCATTTTTTTTTAACTTTGTTCAAGTATAAAAACTTGACACCCCTCCTAAATCAAATATTGAAAACATTCATGCTTTTCTACTGGTAGAGGCTTTGCATGCAGTATTATCAACATTGACAGAAACTGGTTCAGTTACATTAATACAGGTATGTCCAAACTTCAGCCCTCCAGCTGTTTTGGACAGCAACTCCCACAGTCCTTTGCCATTGGCAATCTAAGCTTAGAATTCCGGGAGTTGTGGTCCAAAACATCAGGAGGGATAGAGTTTGGACATGCCTGCAATAATACATAAATCCTTTAACAATTGTTTTATTCATACCACCTCTTTAGATACCTCTTGTAAAGAGCAAAACTCTGCCTCTGTAGAACTTGTAGATATATTTTCTTGTTTTCTTGACTTCCACATCACGCATGCATCATCTAAATAGATAGACATCCCAGAAACTGACTTTCTATCCACAGGATCCGATGCCCAGTCTGCATCCGAATAAGCCTTCAGTTGAAGACTGCTTGATCCCTTTAATTTCAACTTAAAGTCCAAAGTACCTTTAAGATACCTCAGCAACCTTTTAACTGCAGCCCAGTGGCTATTCTTTGGGTTTGGGCATTTTTTACTAAGTATATTAACATTTGCTGCTATATCAGGTCTTGTTCATATTGACAAATATAACAGTGGCCCAATTATTGACAGGTACAATTTTATATTCTCAAAATCTCCTGCATAAAGATCTTTATCAAAAATTATTACCATTGGTATTGCTACTTTATTAGCTTCTAACATGTTGCATTGTTTGAGCAAAGCAACAATTTTATCTTTTTGGCTTAATATATATTGTCCTTCCTGATCTTTACTTAAAGTTGCCCCTAAGAATTTTTTTTATTTCACCTAGATATTTTATCTTGAAATGTTTAATCAGATTTTCTTGAAACCATTCCAGCTGCCAATTGTTCTGAACTATTCGGCATAAATCATCAACTAAAACTAGCACTCGGTGCTAAAAAGGTTCGCCATTCCTGCTTTTTGTCACAATTGTCTTCCACCTTTCTCACATACATTTTACACAAATACCGTTTCCCCAAAAATAAGACCTCCCCCAAAAATAAGCCCTAGCAGGATTTCTATGCATTTGATAAATATAAGACCTAGTGATAGGCGAAGCTATGTAGATATGCTGCATAGCCACACCATGCATTTTGGCACAGAGCAGTAAGGAAGACTGGAATGCCTTTTATCTGCCACAGCTCCTTTCTCCGAGCCATTTGCACTTGTGCAGGTGGCAACCACATCATTCCTTTTTCCTAGCCGTTAGCGCATGCGTTGGTGCACATGGGTCAACTGCGGTCACAGGCAACCTATTGCGTATGTGCGTATGGCTAGGGGAAAGTTCACGCATTACTAGTGACAGCCCCACCGACCAGCAACAGTCAGTGGTCCTGCTTTTCCTGAGTATCTGTACCCCCAGACTAGGTGAGTGCAAAAGGAAAGAGCTATTCTGTTGCATACAAGAAAAGAATTGTCAAGGACTCCCAGGACAAGAATCTTACGGCTTTCTGCAAATTGATGATGATGATGATGATGATGATATTAATAATAATTTATTGTCATTGAGTGTATATACACAGTATACACATATAACAAAGTCAGACACCCAGAGACCAGATTCAACACACACACACACACACACACACACACACAAATACCCCAAACACTCAAACACATTAAAAAATCTCAACACACACACACACACACACATGCACACACACACACACAAATCCCCGAACACTCTCAAACACATTAAAAAATCCCCTCAACACCACACACATTAAGTGCAATTATAGCTCTGGGATAAAAACTGTTCTGAAGATGTGTGGTCCAAGTTTTAATTGCTCTGTATCTTCTGCCAGAAAGCAACAGTTTGAAGAAATTATCAGCAGGATGAATAGAGTCTCTCAGAATGTTGTGACTTCTTAATATAATCTAGCACCAATCTCTCAAAACATTTCATAATAACAGATGTTAAAGCTATTGGTCTAAAGTCATTGAGAAATTCCACTACTGACTGCTTAGGGACTGGCACTATAATAGATGTCTTCAGGCAAGTAGGGACAGAGCCCTGCAACAAAGATAGATTAAAAATATCTGTAAAAACTCCAGCTAATTCTGCAGCACAGTCCCTAACAACTCGTCTCACGATTCCATCTGGTCCAGCTGCCTTCCAAGCATCAATATTCTGGAAAGCACGTTGCACATCAGAAATCTGCAGCAGAAGTGGTTGTCTATTGGTAGTAGATTCTAGTGGTATGTTGTTAGTGGTAGATGCTGGAGTGATAGTGGTTCCAGTTTCCACCTCAAACTGGCTGAAGAATTGTTTCCGCTGCTCAGCCAAAGAATCACTGCTGCTAGACAGACTATTTTTGATATTCTGACCTGTGATTTGTCGTGGACCTTACCATACCCGACGAGGATCAAAGCTCTCAAAAGGATGTTCAATCCTCCGACAGTACATAACTTTGGCATCTCTGATGCCCTTTTTCAATTTGGCTCTGGCCTCTCTGTACTGTAGCACATCACCAGAGTGGAAAGCAGCATCTCTGGCCTTTAACAGAAGGCACACATCTCTATTTAGCCAGGACTTGTGGTTAGAAAACACCCATACTTGTCTGTTGGTAGTGACAACATCAATGCAGCTTTTGATATAGTACAGTACTGTCGAGGTATATGTATCAGCATTGTGCTCCTCAAACAGTGCCCATTCAGTGCTCCTAAAGCAGTCTTGAAGTTGCTCAGATGCACCTGCTGGCCACACTCATATTTCTCTAATTGATGGTTTTGTGCTATTAACGATAGGTCTGTATGATAGATACAAGAACAGAGATATATGACCTGGCAGTCCTAGATTGGGGAAAGGCTTAGTCATATTTATTGATTTATTATTGAATTTATACCCCACCCATCTTCCCAAAGGAAGTACAGTGGTACCCCGACTTACGAGATCAATCCGTTCCGAGTGAATGCTCGTAAGTTGGTTTTCTCGTAAGTCGGGGAGCAATTTTCCATAAGAATGCATTGAAAGTCAATTAATGCATTCCGGAGGAAAGGATTTCAATGCATTGCTATGGGAAAACACTTTAAACCACCCGCGGCTCCCCCCTTCCAACACACACCGGGGGTGTTGGGGGGGGAGAGAAGCTGCGGGTGGTTTAAAGGGTCTTTATCCACCGAGGCAACGTTGCCTCAGTGCCTAAAAACCTTTTAAATCACTGCCGCTTCTCTCCCAGCTCCCAGTGGGAGGGGAAGAGAAGCGGCAGTGGTTTAAATGTGTGCTGCTTCTCCTAATCCCCCACAGGGGCTTGGGAGAAGTCGCCCACCCTTTTAAAACTCCCTTCCATTCACAGAGGCAGACTTACAGATTTCCATCACAGAGGCAAACTTTTAAAAGGGTGCGTGCTTCCCCCCCTGCAGGGGGGGCAGATAACCAGCGACCTACTGCTGAATTGCCTTCCAGTCACAGAGACAGCATTTCCCTCAGTAATTAGAAGGCAATTCAAATCCCAACACCCCCCACCTGCTTCTCGCATAATGGGGAATCCCCGATCTTGCTCATAAAGCAGCCGGTGGGGAGAGCACAGAAGAGCGCTCGCAAGTTGGGATATTCGGTTGTCAGGCGCGTCGTAATTCGGGATACCACTGTATATACTTCGTCCAAGGTATTTTTCCCTCTGGTGGGACAGTCAACATACTGATAGAACTTAGGGAGGACAGTCTTGAAACTGGCTTGATTAAGATCACCTGCAACCACCAGCGCTCCCTCGGGGTAAGCCTGCTGCTGTGTGCTAATAGCAGTTACCAGGTGACCCATAGCTGTAGTCGTATTTAAACCAGGAGGTATATATATTGCAGTTATTATAACAACATTAAACTCACGTGGCAGATAAAAGGGGTGGCATTTCACTGCTAGATACTCCAAATCAGGAGAACAATGAATATCCATTATTTTAATATCTGTGCTCCAATTGTTATTTATGTAAACACAAATCCCTCCACCTCTGGTCTTCCCGGATTTGACAGTTCTATTTGCTCTAAATGCTGAGCGTCCTTGTAGCTGTATAAGCTCCTGTGGAACGAAAGGGTCCAGCCATGTTTCTAAAGAACTTGAATAGCCAAATGGTCTGAAAATGGTGGGTGGAATACGATAACCTCAGTCTACATCTGGACAGAGGAAATACTAAGAAGCGCAAGTGTGGTTGAGATCAGCAACCTTTATTTCCTGAGCTGGAAGACATGATCTGTGAATTGATTGCTGACAGGAGAGCAAAGGCTTCGGTTGTGCACAGGGCTGACATTCAAGCAAATTATACAGTGGACCCTCATATACAAAACAGTTTGTAGAACATAAAATCTGTACAATCTGGAGATAGGGGAAATTTGCTTCGTACAATAGAAAAATGGTCAAGATTAAGGATTAATCTGTTTTCAAAGCATTCCTATGAGAAATTTGCATAAAGGAAAATTTGCTTAAAGGAATTTCATTGGTACAAAATAATTCCTTTATACAAGGTATCACTGTATATAATAAAAGTAAGACATCCTCTGAAAAAAAGCCATACTGTGTCTTCTTGAGAAAAAATATAAAAGACAGTATCTAATTTTCGAGGAAACACAGTATATAGAATTATGTTTCAAGATTTTCTGCTTCTCAGGTGCCTCATTCCAACTCCTTCCTTGCACTTCGAAAGGGTTAAATCCTTGGCCTATTGAGAATCTTCCACCCAAAGTGTTTCACTCAGGAAGGAGAGAAGCACCTTTGCCTCCTCCTCTTCAGCCCCTCCCCCTCCCGGTGCTCCTGCCCTGGAGAGGGTAGGAGTGCTTTAACCCGCAGCGTCCCCTGCAACTCTTCTGCCTTTTAATCAATTACTATTAAATATTTGTGTTACACATATACAATTAAAAAAACTTTGCAAAGTGTTTGCCTGCTAAATAAAACAATACAGCAGCACAGAGCACTGAATAAAAGCCATTCAAAAGCATTTGTAAAAAGTGTCGGGAGGGATGAAATCAGAACAGAGAGAAAAGGAGGATTCCCCCCAGATCGACTCAGGAAGGAGCAATGGCAGGAGGAGAAAGGAAGGCCTCTCTCCTGCCAGGGTTTATAACATGTCTCCTCTCCCCAATCATCTCCCCACACTCCAGGCATTTGGAAGGATTCTTCCCTGTGAGGGCCATTGTTGAGATTTATCACCTCCATGCTTGTGGCAAAGGGGAGATCTCATGTATAAGCAGAGTTAGGAAGTGTAGGAACAGAAATATGTCTCTCTCACAGAGAAAGAGGGGGGGAGTGTATACGTAAAAATCTTATGGCAGTGTATTAGAAATTCAGTTGCAATATATACAAGGTTGGTCCTAAGATGCAAAGAAAGGCAACCAGAATGACAAAAACTGGCCCATCATTCCTGACAGTCAAGTGGCTTCTCACCTGTGTGGGTCATGTGATGGCTAGCAAGGTGTGTAGCTTGTCTGAATCTCTTATCACACTCCAGACATTCAAATGGCTTCTCGCCTGTGTGGGTCCTGTGATGGCTAGCAAGGCTTCCAGCTTGACGGAACCTCTTTCCACACTCCAGACATTCAAATGGCTTCTCGCCTGTGTGGGTTCTGTGATGAACAGTAAGGTTTCTAGAATCACTGAACCTCTTTCCACACTCCAGACATTCAAATGGCTTCTCGCCTGTGTGGGTTCTGTGATGAATAGCAAGGCTTTCAGCTCGACTGAACCTCTTTCCACACTCCAGACATTCAAATGGCTGCTCACCTGTGTGAGTTCTGTGATGGCCAGCAAGGTGTCCAGCTTGACTGAACCTCTTTCCACACTCCAGACATTCAAATGGCTTCTCGCCTGTGTGGGTTCTGTGATGAACAGTAAGGTTTCTAGAATCACTGAACCTCTTTCCACACTCCAGACATTCAAATGGCTTCTCGCCTGTGTGGGTTCTGTGATGAATAGGAAGGCTTTCAGCTCGACTGAACCTCTTTCCACACTCCAGACATTCAAATGGCTGCTCACCTGTGTGAGTTCTGTGATGGCCAGCAAGGTGTCCAGCTTGACTGAACCTCTTTCCACACTCCAGACATTCAAATGGCTTCTCGCCTGTGTGGGTTCTGTGATGAATAGCAAGGCTTTCAGCTCGACTGAACCTCTTTCTACACTCCAGACATTCAAATGGCTTTTCACCTGTGTGAGTCTTTTGATGGCGAGTAAGGTGTACAGCTTGACTGAACCACTTTCCACACTCCAGACATTGAAATGGCTTATCACCTGTGTGGGTCCTTTGATGATTAGCAAGGCTTCCAGAAACACTGAACCTCTTTCCACATTCCAGACATTCAAATGGCTTCTCGCCTGTGTGGGTTCTGTGATGAATAGCAAGGCTTCCAGATTGACTGAACCTCTTTGCACATTCCAGACATTCAAATGGCTTCTCACCTGTGTGGGTCCTTTGATGATTAACAAGGCTTCCAGAAACACTGAACCTCTTTCCACATTCCAGACATTCAAATGGCTTCTCGCCTGTGTGGGTCCTTTGATGATTAACAAGGCTTCCAGAAACACTGAACCTCTTTCCACATTCCAGACATTCAAATGGCTTATCACCTGTGTGGGTCCTTTGATGATTAACAAGGCTTCCAGAAACACTGAACCTCTTTCCACATTCCAGACATTCAAATGGCTTCTCGCCTGTGTGGGTTCTGTGATGAATAGCAAGGCTTTCAGCTCGACTGAACCTCTTTCCACACTCCAGACATTCAAATGGCTGCTTGCCTGTGTGAGTCTTTTGATGGCGAGTAAGGTGTACAGCTCGACTGAACCACTTTCCACACTCCAGACATTGAAATGGCTTCTTGCCTGTGTGGGTTCTGTGATGCTTAGCAAGGGTTCCAGAATCACTGAACCTTTTTCCACATTCCAGACATTCAAATGGCATCTCACCTGTGTGGGTCCTGTGATGATTAGCAAGGCTTCCAGAAACACTGAACCTCTTTCCACATTCCAGACATTCAAATGACTTTTCACCTCTGTGGGTCCTGTGATGCTTAGCAAGGTGTGCAGCTTGACTATAAGTCTTTCCACACTCTAGGCATGTCAGCGGTTTCTCCGCTTGGTGAAATTTCCTATGGAGACAAATTTTTGACTTCTTAGTAAAAGATTTTTCACACTTGGCATTCTCATTTCTTTCCTCTCCTTTGGACGTTTTCGGGACTACTTGATCTTCCTCTTGACATGTCATAGATTTGTCCATCTTTTCATATACCTGTTTTCCTTCTAAGCTTCTTCCTTCCCAATACTCAGCTGCTTCCTCTCATGCTTGGTGTCCTCCTCTTTTATTTCTTCTCTGCAGCCTCTTACCTGCAAAATATAGGCAACCACCAAAAAACAGAATTTTAAATTATGTAACAAAATGAATGCATGGCCATGGAGGAGGCAGGAGAATGAGACACATATCCGGGGTGGACCCACCTCCACCCACCTCAATGAGGAGGCATTGTGGCACCAGTGAATATCCTGAGGAAAACCAGTGGATTTATCACATTCCTCCTGTGATAATTTGTGAGGAAATCCTTCTCTTCCCTGCTGGGAAATGTCTTGTGGGGGGGGGGCAGCGTAAGAAACGGAAGCAAATTGTTCCACAGCCTCCTGCAGTTTATTCCCACAAACTATTTATTTCAAATATTGCTACCTGCTTTTCTCCTTAAAGGAGACCCAGGGTGGCTCAACTCTGCTTTGTGGTTTGGACCACACTTATTTAGGACACAACAAAATACTATATAACTGCTTTCACGTATCAAGAACCTAACAACAGCCTTGCCATAACAGGCCACAGCCCTTTCAATCCAGCATTCTGTCTCACCCAGCGGCTCACCATTTGCTTCAGGGGTTTCCCAAGCAAAGGTCTTCACCTGCTTATGACTCCGTGCAAATGCCATTGAGAGATCTCCTGCCTCTCTCTCCAACATGGAGGTTGTCCTTAAGCCCCTGGTACTAACCAGGCTTAGCTTAATAGGGTACAAATGTATACTGTGTTGCTCCTCTCCTGCCTCCTCCGTCGTTGCTTCTTGGACTGTTAGTTCTCGGATGCGGCAGGAGAGGCAATTGGGGGTGGGGGATCCTGTCAACTGCCCCACGGTGCTTCTGAGAGAAGGGCTAGAGAGAGAGAGAGAGAGAGAGAGAGAGAGAGAGAGAGAGAGAGAAGGGCCCTTGTGGGGAGCCCTCTGCACATGGGCAGAGAAGCAAGGGACACAGAGAAAGCTGCAGTGGGACCCAGAAGACACGGGCTCAGATTTTGGCTCAGGACAAGGAAACCTGGGAGGGGGAGGAACTTGAATCTCTTTCCTTCTTTGCCATCTCCCCCCCCCCCAATACACACACAATGGGGATAAAAAGGGGGGGAGGGAATGCCTTCGAAATCCTGACACCCCCCAAAGGAGGGGAGTCCCTTCCTGTTCCCCCCTCCCTCCCTAAAGCTTCATTTTCCCTGCCACTCTAGGAAGCCACACTTGCTGCCTTTTCTTCCCCCATGTGACCTCCACCTCCCTCCTCCAAAATGCCCCCCTCAGTGGGAGGGGGAATCTGTCCCTCCCCCCTCAAAAGAAGGCCTGGTTCTTTGGGGAGGGAATTACTTCCTCCCCCCCCCACCATTCCCTCTCCTGATTCGGCCTTAGAAGTTTCTTCCTCCCTCCTTTTTCCTTGCGGGGGGGGGGAGAAAAGGGGAGCGGGTTGCCTGGGTAGGGCCCCCGATTTCCCCCCAAAACAGGAGTTCAGTTCCCCCCTCTTTCTCCTCACTCTTCCTTCCAAATTGAAATGGGAAAGAAAAGGGAAGGACGAGGAAGGTTAGGTGGGGGGTCAAATTTACGCCTCCTTCTCCCTCCGGACCCAAAGGTGTTTCCTGGACCCTCCCCCCAACACACAATCCCCCCAATTGCATCTCCAACGCCCCTCTTCCTCCTCCTTACTTGCAACCTCTTCCCCCCATTGCACTCCCCCAATAGCACTGCAACCCCCATTGCAGAACGCACCTCCTTTCCCCTCCTTCCAGCAACCACAGGGAGCCTTCCTTTTTTGTGGGGGGATAGAGCAGATCACCCTCCCTCCCTGGGAGCCTTCGATTCCTGCCACTCTAGGAAGCGGGACTCGCTGCTCTCCCGCCTCCTTGGAGGACCGGACGCTCCTCCCCTCCCCGCTCTTCTCTGCCTCCCTTCTGGCCCTCCAAGGTGGGGGGGGGGGGAGAGCCTGTTACCTTTTGGATTTACCTTGTATATTTTCTCTGGCAAGAGGTCAGGAAGAGAGGCAACTAGCTGAACCAAAGTCCAATTTTATTCTTAATGGCAGAGAAAGACCCCAAACGTACAGTGTTAAATAGTTTCATACCTCAGCAGACAAAGAGCCCTAAAGTATACAACCTCATTGGATAATATTTACATACAGTTTGGATCCTACATCTAACGGGCTGAAAACGTGAGGAAGGCAAACTCATTGGCTCTCCTATAAAGATGGGGCATCCTTTTCTTCCCTTAATGATTTCCCCTTCCAGAAGGCGCCATTGTGTCAGGAATTCCTTAGTCCCCTGATATGTATATGACCAGGCTGAGCCTTCCCTCCCTGCTGGGCTTCCTAAGAGGCACAGTGGAAGGTGTGAATCGTCGGTACTTGAGAACTCTGACCAATTCTAAAGGCCAAGGCAGAAATGATACCAGAAAGTAATATCTGAGTGATCAGGGCTTTTTTTTCTAGGATAATCCAGAAAGAGGTTACTTTTGGGTCACATACAGGTATCAAGCCCAGCCCCGAAAAGACAAAGGGAGGGAGGGGGGAGTTAAGGGAGGGTGTTGGCCTTCCTCCGTGTGGGGCGGGGGGGCGGGGCGGGGAGCCCTCTGCACATGGGCAGAGAAGCAAGGCACACAGAGAGAGCTGCAGTGGGACCCAGGAGACCCGGCTCAGATTTTGGCTCAGGACAAGGAAACCTGGGAGGGGGAGGAACTTGAATCTCTTTCCTTCTTTGCCATCTCCCCCCCCCCACACACACACACAATGGGGATAAAAAAGGGGGGAGGGTTTGTCTTCGAAATACTGAACCCCACAAAGGAGGGGAGTCCCTTCTGTTCCCCCTTCCCTCCCTGTATAAAGCTTCATTTTTCCCGCCACTCTAAGAAGCCGCACTCCTGCCTTTTCTCCCACCCCCACCTCCCTCCCTCAAAATGCCCCCCTTCAGTGGGAGGGGGAATATGCCCCCCCCAGAAGAAGGCCTGGTTCTTTTTTGGGGGGGGGATTACTTCCTCTCTCCCACACACACACACACCGTTCCCTCTCCTGGTTCGGCCTTAAAAGTTTCTTTTAAGGGGAGGTGGTGGCCTGCATTCGGCACCGTATTCCCCCCTCTCTTTCTCCTCACTCCCCCTTAAAATGGGGGAGGGAAGAAAAGGGAAGGAGGAGGAAGGTTGGGTGGGGGGAAATTTACGCCTCCTTGACCCCCCCCACACACTCCCCCCAATTGCATCTCCAGCGGCCCCCTCCTCCTCCTCACTTGCAACCTCTCCCCCCATTGCACTCCCCCCCCATAACATTGCAACCCCCATTGCACCTCCTCCTCCTCCTGGGGGGGGGGTCTCTTTCCCCTCCTTGCAGCAACCACAGAGAGCCTTCTTTATTGGGGGGGGGGAGAGCAGATGCCCCTCCCTCCTGGGAGCCTTCGGTTTCTGCCACTCTAGGAAACGGGACTCGCTGCTCTCCCAACCCCATTGGAGGACTGAACACTCCTCCCCCCTTCTCTGCCTCCCTTCTGGCCCTCCGAGGGAGGGGGGGGAGCCCAGCCCCCCAAAATACAAGCAGGGAGGGAGGGGGAGTTAAGGGGGGGGGAATCCAGCCCTGTGATGGAATCAGAGCCACGGAGGAGCCAAGAGGTCCCTTCTGGGTCCCTCAAGGTTTTAGGGTGGGATGGAAGGGGGGGGGAGGATTCAGGAGTTAACCTGTGAGTAGAAAAGTGCCATTTTTCCTTGATGCAGTTCCGCTTCATGCCCCCTTACGCCGGCCCCTAAGAAATACCTTGATAGTGAAGTAACTGTGAGCTACTGAGAAGCTTATATGGTCTAAGAGGCGTCAAGTTCCGCCTTTTACCCAGACCCTTTTTGCACCACTGCAGGGCCATGCGCTGACGGACCCCTGATTTCGGGTGTGCAGTCTGTGTGTATGGATGGAGCCTAGGATGTGATAGTGTTTTGGAGTTGATCCCGGGTAAAACTCATGTAGTTTAGTGTGGTTCCGTGCCTTGGAACCATGTTTTTGCGCCACTGCAGGGCCATGCGCTGACGGATCCGTGCTTTCGGGTGTGCAGTCTTTGTGTATGGATGGGGCCTAGGACGTAATAGTGTTTTGTAGTTGATCCTGGGTAAAAATCAGGGAGTTCCATGCGGTTCTGTGCCTTGGAACCATGTTTTTGCGCCACTGCAGAGCCATGCGCCAACGGATGCCTGATTTCAGATGTGCAGTCTGTGTGTATGGATGGGGCCTAGGATGTGATAGTGTTTTGGAGTTGATCCTGGGTAAAAATCAGGGAGTTCCGTCAAATTCCACCTTTTACCCAGACCCGTTTTTGCGCCGCTGTGGAGCCATGCGCTGACGGACCCCTGATTTTGGGTGTGCAGTCTGTGTGTATGGATGGGTCCTAGGATGTGATAGTGCTCTGGAGTTGATCCTGGGTAAAAATCAGGGAGTTCCGTGTGGTTCCGTGCCTTGGAACCATGTTTTTGCGCCACTGCAGGGCCATGCGCTGACGGACGCCTGATTTCGGGTGTGCAGTCTGTGTGTATGGATGGGGCCTAGGATGTGATAGTGTTTTGGAGCTGATCCCGGGTAAAAATCATGTAGTTCCGTGTGGTTCCGTGCCTTGGAACCATGTTTTTGCGCCACTGCAGGACCATGCACTGACGGATCCCTGCTTTCGGGTGTGCAGTCTTTGTGTATGGATGGGGCCTTGGACGTGATAGTGTTTTGGAGTTGATCCTGGGTAAAAATCAGGTATCTCCGTGTGGTTCCGTGCCTTGGAACCATGTTTTTGCGCCACTGCAGAGCGATGCGCCGACGGACGCCTGATTTCGGATGTGCAGTCTGTGTGTATGGATGGGGCCTAGGATGTGATAGTGTTTTGGAGTTGATCCTGGGTAAAAATCAGGGAGTTCCGTGTGGTTCCATGCCTTGGAACCATGTTTTTGCGCCACTGCAGGGCCATGCGCTGACGGACGCCTGATTTCGGGTGTGCAGTCTGTGTGTATGGATGGGGCCTAGGATGTGATAGTAGTTTGGAGTTGATCCCGGGTAAGAATCATGTAGTTCCGTGTGGTTCCGTGCCTTGGAACCATGTTTTTGCGCCACTGCAGAGCTATGCGCTGACGGATCCTTGATTTCGGGTGTGCAGTCTGTGTGTATGGATGGGTCCTAGGATGTGATAGTGTTTTGGAGTTGATCCTGGGTAAAAATCAGGGAGTTCCGTGTGGTTCCATGCCTTGGAACCATGTTTTTGCGCCACTCTGGAGCCATGCGCTGATGGACCCGTGATTTTTGTTGTGCAATCTGTGGATTGAAATGGGCTCTATATATGATAGTGGATTTATCATGATCCAATGTAAAAATCATATGAAATCAGATGGTTCCGTGCAATGGAACCATGTTTTTGTGCCACTGCCGAGCCATGCGCTGGAGGAAACGTGATTATTCTTGTGTAATAGTTGGCCATGAATGGGATGTGTGATTTGATGGTGATTTGGAAAGGATCCCATGTAAAAATCATATGAAATCAGGGAGTTCCGTCAAGTTCCGCCTTTTACCCAGACCCCAGAATCTAAGCTGAATTAAATGCCCGCAGAAACCAATGTTGCAGCTTAAGTATCCTGCTGTAGCTAACCTGAGAGCTAAAAATACAAGCAGGGAAGGAAAGAAAGAAAACAAACCTACTTTAGTTACTCTGATCTTTATTCTGTCAGAAGCACCAACAAATTGCACTGGCATTCTACTGATAGTAAAGGATCCCCAAACAAGGATCTCCCACAAATAGAGCAACCTAGAACAACCAGCATTTGATGCACCGGATTTCAACAGTCCACACACATTGCACGGAGTGTGAAGCTGTGCTTTCAAGAGCCTAAAGAAGCCTTGTTCTCTATAGGACAGAAAGAGGTACTCGGAATCCTGAAATGGGTTCTAAATGACTTGGAAGCCAGACCTGTTTATTATAACAATTGTTTGGTGTTCTGACATATTACACTCCTTTTCAGGGGTTTCTAGGCAGATAAATAGTTTGCTGGTTCCTCCTTGTGGCAGCACCCTGGGACTGTGTGGCAAAGTTGTGTGGATGCACACAGTAGTGTTGGAACTCAATGCCCAACTCCTGGTTTTTTGTTACCCGTCACTTTTGACCGGTTTAAAGCTAGCAAATATGTCTCCTTTCCTAAACTCACGCCCTCTCTGCCTGTTTACAAAAGACTTTATTTTCTGCGGCTGCTCTTCCACCTCTTGGTGCCCTTTTCAAATTTACAGGAAGAGAAACGCCCCGAGGAAAGTGAAAGTACTCCGGTGAAAAATGGCTACTGCTTCCCTCCAGGGGCTTTGCGAGGAAGCCACTTGCTCCATCTGCCTGGACTATTTCAAGGACCCCGTCACCATTGCGTGCGGGCACAACTTCTGCCGAGCCTGCCTGGCCCAGACCTGGAAAGGGTCGGAGGGGGAAGAGATTCCCTGCCCTCAATGCAGAGAGCAAGTCCGAAGGAGCCTCATCATCCCTGCTCGGCAGCTGGCAAACATTGTGGAAATCGCCAAGCAGCTCCGTCTCCAAGGGGAATCAAGCCCCGCGAAGGGAAGGGAGGGGGTTTGTGAGAAGCACCGGGAGCCCCTGAAGCTTTTCTGCAAGCAGGACGAGTCCCCTATCTGTGTGGTTTGCGACCGATCCAAAGAGCATCGGAATCACTACGTGGTTCCTCTGGAGGAAGCCGCCCAGGACTACAAGGTAGCAAGGACATGTGCAGAAATAATTCAGGCGCGGGGGGGGGGGGGGATACCTCTGTTTTCTGACCCACAGTAGTTTTTTTTTGTTATTATATATTTAAATGACAAGTTTGGGATACTGGGAAGGAAGTTAATGGCCTCTTTGTCCCCCCCTCGCCCCTCACACACACACATGCCAAGTTGAGGAAATCCTTGTGGATCTGGAGCCAGGGAGGAAATAATTCTAGCATATGGACTCTGACTTCTGAGAGAGGGGGAGGGGGGGAGCTTGAAACATGAAGTGTAGCTTCAGACAGCCTTTTGTTTAAAACACAGCGGTTTGTAAAGACACATTAGTCTGGGTTTTTAAAATACACATTAGTCTCCCAGAATTTCAGAGAGAGAATGTTGTGGAGTGGACATCAGAAACATCTTGGAGGGTGCAGTGAGCTCTCCAAGGTGAGAGACCTTCCCTCCATGAATAGGGAATAAGCCTGTGTTTTGTTTTGTTTTTCATTTTCCTTTGCCTCTGAATTAACAATAGACTTCTCCCTTTTAGGATCTTATTGGTAGACGCCTGGAGTTTCTGGAACAAGAGAGAGCAGAATTTATAGAATGCAAAGCAGAAACAGAAGAAGAAACCCAAAAACTACTTGTAAGTGTAAAGGTAAAGGTTCCCCCGTACATGCGTGCTAGTCGTGTCCGACTCTAGGGGTGATGCTCATATCCATTCGGATTCAAACTGCTGAGCTGCCGACTTGGCAGCCAACAGTTTAACCTCAAAAGGGGCACCATTTATTAAAGCAACACGTGGAAAATATAATATAAAATGAGAAGAATCCAGAGACATGGAGCAGCCATGCTTCACAGCATATCTCTTAGAGTTGCCTGATATATCATTATCTTTACATGCAACACTATAAATTAGAGATCTCCAAAATCTCTTGTCCACAACAGCCCTCGAAACTTTGTGTCTACTATGGATTCCTTGATGTAGTCAATGTATCTCACATTTGGTCTTCCTCCTTTCCTGCTGCAGTCTACCTTTCCCAGCATTATTGTCTTTTTTTACAGAATCCCAATCTTTTAGGATGCGCCCAAATGAAGACAGCTCAGTTTTGTCATTTTTGCCTCCAGAGACAAGTTAGGCTTGATTTGTTCTAGGACTCACTTCTTTCTCTTTCTGACAGTCTAGGATCCCATGAGGTCTCTCCCAAAACCATGTATGGAATGAATCTCCCCCCCTTCAGTCAGCCTTCTTCATTCAATGCTCTTCCATTCAATGCTTGTTTTTCCTCCTTTCTGCCTGCCTCCTGTAGACACAAACAAAAGCACAGATGGAAAAAATGAAGGAACGATTCAGAGAACTGATCTCCTTTCTGAAGGAAAAAGAGAACGATCTGCTGGCCCAGCTGGAAGACGTGGAGAAGGAGATTGCTAGAAAAAGAGAGGAGAACCTGGCCAGACTCTCAGAGGAGCTCTCCTCGCTTGAAGGTCTCATCCAAGAGATGGAGGAGAAATGCCAGCAGCCCCCCAGTGAACTCCTACAGGTAAAAACAACAAAAGGAGCCCTGGCTGCTCTCCAGCAGAAAAACCAAAATGTGCTGCTTATATACCACCCCATAGCACTTAAAGCACTCTCTGGGCAGTTTTTAGTTTAATTATGCAGGATACACATTGCACACACACCCTGCAATCTGGGTAACTCATTTTACCAACCTCGGAAGGATGGATAGCTGAGTCAGCCTTGAGCCATCTACTGAGGTTGAACACATGAGCACAGTTTTGGCTACAGTACAGCAGCGTAACCACTGCACCACGAAGCTGGTTCTGAAATACTTTTGTGGCCCCACCTCCAAAAGGAATAAAGGGATCCAGTTTAACATCGAGAGAACAAAATTGAGTACCTGCAGGAGCATCAAGACAACGGGACAGTGTGGACTAAATATGGATGGCATAAAAGGGGGAAGCCGTGTGGCCATTACAGAGTACAAGTGCAAGACTAGGATATAGGTGATACCTAGGCCATAGGCCAGTGATTTTGAACCTTTTAGTGACCAAGTGCCCAACCTGCGATTCAAAACCCACTAATTTTTTCGAATTTATGTACAGCAATTTAACCTGAATACAGGTGACTGTGAAGGGGCAGTGTCGGGTGCCCACAGAAAGGGCTCCGAGTGCCACCTTTGGCACCCATGCCATAGATTCGCCAACACTGCTGTAGGTCATACCCACTCCTTCAAAACAAGATTTGGGTGTGAAACCCAATCCTCTGCTTCAGATGCTGCTTTACATCAGCCCTGCTGCTTCCTGCCTCATCTCAGACAGACGTGTCTTGCAGAAATCATATTGCCAAGAACTTGACATCTAAGATTAACCTCTTGGCAAACTGCATCTTGCTGTTTGGATTTTTGGTACTTGCCTTAAGAAGTGGAATTTATCCATGAAAGCTTGCAGTCATTTTTTTAAATCTCTGGCCTATAAAGATATCGAAGCTGAGTCTTGCATTGCACTATTGATGGGAAAACTTCCCATTTTCACTTCTTTGCCAATGCTTTGATTCCAGGACTGGCACCGAAAAGCTAATTCCTATCCTAACCTTGATCCCTCAAATAACCCTTATCCCTTGTAACAGTTCGGAGGCAGGCAAAGGCTTTTTAAACCCTTCTGGTGTAGAAGATGCTCTCTCTCTCTCTCTCTCTCTTCCTGAATGGGGTGGGATTACAGTGGGTTAAGGTCAACCAGGGTGTCTCCCTACAGACTGATCACTCTCTCTTTTCTCTCCTTTCACCTCTAGGATGTAAGGAACCTCTTGCAAAGGTAAACGGCTCTGCTTGTTTCCATTAACATTTCATAATCCTGGGAAGGGCCTTTGTGTAAGGGAAGGGGTCTTCTACCCTCCTGGGAAAATGATGCTGGTCTCTAGCATTCCAAGAGTTACAAAGACATCCCATTCTTTCACCGAGGAGCACTACCAGACACAACCCTGCCCTCGCCTCTGTGGCACACAGCTAAAGGTTCCTTTCTTCAGCCCTGATAAATGATTCTGCTGTAACTCTTTAAATAACAGTAAAAGGTGCTTGTAATTACTTTGGTATGTTTATTGTTATTTGGTATGTTTATTGCTATGTTTATTTTTAATTCATGTACAACATTGAGCATATTAGTCACAAATTCTAAGGGTTGCCATAAATTGGAAATGGCTTGATTTGTTGTTGTTGTTGTTGTTGTTGTTGTTGTTGTTGTTGTTGTTTTTCAGTCATTCAGTCATGTCCGACTCTTCGTGACCCCATGGACCAGAGCACGCCAGGCCCTTCTGTCTTCCACTGCCTCCCGGAGTTTGGGCAAATCCGTGTTGTTGCATAGATAACACAACCCAACCATCTGATTCTCTGCTGCCCCCTTTTTCTTTTGCCTTCAATCTTTCCCAACATCAGGGACTTTTCCAAGGAGTCCTCTCTCCTCATGAGGTGGCCAAAGTATTGGAGCCTTAGCTTTAAAATCTGTCCTTCCAATGAACATCCAGTGTTGATTTCTTTCAAGATGGATAGGTTTGATCTCCTTGCAGTCTAGGGGACTCTCAACTCTCCTCCAGCACAACAACTCAAAAGTGTCAATTCTGCAGCGATCAGCCTTCTTGATAGTCCTGCTTTCACTTCCACACCTCACAACTGGAAAAACCATAGCTTTGACTATTCGGACCTTTGTCGGCAAAGTGATGTTTCTGCAATTTAAGATGCTGCCTAGGTTTGTTATCGCTTTCCTCCCAAGAAGCAGGTGTCTTTTAATTTCGTTGCTGCAGTTGCCATCTGCAGTGATCAAGGAGCCCAAGAAAATAAACTCTGTCATTGCCTCCATTTCTTCCCCTTCTATTTGCCAGGAAGTGATGGGACCAGTGGCCATGAGCTTAGTTTTTTTTTATGTTGAGCTACAGCCCATTTTTTCACTGTCCTCTTTCACCCACATTAAGAGGTTCTTTAATAATTCCTCATTTTCTGCTATCAGAGTAGCATCATATGCGTATCTGAGGTTGTTGATATTTCTTCTGGCAATCTTAATTCCATCTTGTGATTCATCCAGTCCTGCCTTTTGCATGATATACTCTGCATATAAATTAAAAAGGCAAGGTGACAGTATACAGCCTTGTACTCCTTTCCCAATATTAAACCAGTCAGTTGTTCCATATCCAGTTCTGACAGTTGCTGCTTGTCCCACATATAGATTTCTTAGATAAGGAGGTCAGGCACTCCCATTCCTTTAAGGACTTGCCATAGTTTGTTGTGGTCCACACAGTCAAAGGCTTTGGCATAGCCTAGTGGTTCTCAACCTGTGGGTCTCCAGATGTTCCTGGACTGCAACTCCCGGAAACCCCTTCCAGCACAACGAGTGGTGGAGGCTTCTGGGAGTTGCCGTCCAGGAACATCTGGGGATCCAGAGGTTGATAACCACTGGCATAGTCAATGAAGCAGAAGTAGATATTTTTCTGGAACTCGTTAGCTTTCTCCATAATCCAGCGCATGTTGGCAATTTGATCTGTAGTTCCTCTGCCCCTTCGAAATCCAGCTTGCACTTCTGGGAGTTCTCTGTCCACATACTGCTGAACCCTCCCTTGTAGAATTTTGAGAATAACCTTGCTAGTGTGTGAAATGAGTGCAATTGTATGATAGTTGGAGCATTCTTTGCTGTTGCCCTTCTTTGGCATTGGGATGTAGACCAGTCTTTTCCAGTCCTCTGGCCAATGCTGAGTTTTCCAAATTTGCTGGCATATTGCGTGCAGCACCTTTACAGCATCCTCTTTTAAGATTTCAAATAGTTCAACTGGAATGCCATCACCTCCACTGGCCTTGTTGTTTGCAGTTCTTTCTAAGGCCCACGTGACTTCATTTTCCAGAATGTCTGGCTCCAGGTCAGCAACTACACTATCTTGGTTATCAGAGACATCAATATCTTTCTGATATAATTCCTCTGTGTATTCTTGCAATCTCTTCTTGATCTCTTCTGCTTCAGTTAGGTCCCTACCATTTTTGTCCTTTATCATATCCATCTTTGCATAAAATGCCTGTTTAATATCTCCAATTTTCTTGAATACACCTCTGGTTTTTCCTTTTCTATTGTTTTCCTCTACTACTTTGCACTGTTCATTCAAGAAGGCTGTCCTGTCTCCCCTCTCTATTCTTTGGAAGTCTGCATTCAATTTTCTGTATCTTTCCCTTTCTCCCTTGCATTTTGCATCCCTTCTCTCCTCTGCTATTTGTAGGGCCTCGTTGGACAACCACTTTGCTTTCTTGCATTTTCTTTTCTTTGGAATAGTTTTCATTGCAGCCTCCTGTACAATGTTACAAGCCTCCATCCATAGTTATTCAGGTGCGCTGTACTTAAATCTGCTCTAGTTCCTTAAATCTATTCTTCACCTCCACTGTGTATGCATAAGGGATTTGACTTAGATTATACCTGACTGGCCCAGTGGTCTTCCCTACTTTCTTCAGTTGAAGTTTGAATTTTGTTATAAGTAGCTGATGGTCTGAGCCGCAGTCAGCACCAGGTCTCATTCTTGCTGACTGTATGGAGCTCCTCCGTCTTTGGTGGCAGAGAACATAATCAATCTGATTCATGTATTATCCATCTGGTGATGTCCATTTGTGGAGCTGCCTTTTGTGTTGTTGGAAAAGAGTGTTTGCAATGACCAGCTTGTTCTCTTGACAAAACTCTATTAGCCTTTGCCCTGTTTCATTTAGAACTCCAAGGCCAAACTTGCCACTTATTCCTTTTACCACTTGACTCCCTACTTTAGCATTCTAATCCCCTATAATGAGAAGAAGATCTTTCTTTGGTGTCAATTCTAGAAGTTCTTGTAAGTCTTCATAGAATTGGTCAATCTCAGACTCTTCAGCACTGGTAGTTGGTGCATAAACTTGGATTACTGTGATGTTGAAAGGGCTGCCTTGAAATTGTACCAAAATCATTCTATCATTTTGAGGTTGTATCCCAGCACAGCTTTTCCCACTCTTTTGTTGACTATGAGGGCTACTCCATTTCTTCTGTGGGATTCTTGTAAACAGTAGGAGATGTGATAGTCATCTGAACTGAATTCACCCATTCCCATCCATTTAAGTTCACTGATGCCCAAGTTGTCAACATTTGACCACATCCAGCTTACCCTGGTTCATAGATCTCACATTCCAGCTTCCTATGTAGTATACAGTATTTCTTTGCAGCATTGGACTTTCCTTTCTTCTTCCAGGCACGTCTGCAGCTGGGCAGCCTTTCGGCTTTGGCCCAGCCGCTTCATTAGCTCTGGAGCTACTTTGTACTTGTCCTCTGCTCTTCCTCAGTAGCATGTTGGGTGCCTTCCGACCTGAGGGGCTCATCTTCCAGCGTCATATCCTTTAGCCTTTTGTTTCTGTCCATGGGGTTTTCTTGACAGGAATACTGGGGTGGCTTGCCGGTTCCTACCTCAGGTGGATCACATTTAGTCAAACTCTCCACTATGACCTCTGGGATTGCTCATAGCTTCTCTGAGTTGCTCAAGCCCCTTGGCCACAACAAGGCAGTGATCCATTGAAGGGAATGGCTTGATAGAACATATTAAAAAGTGTAGAACTTTCTTTAAGCTCTTTAGGCAAAATAAAGGTCATATAAAATAATAATACAGAAAGCTCAGAACGGTTGGAGCAGGGAGAGACACCATTTGGCCTGCAGAATGCATGTCAATTATGAAGGCTCTAATTCCTATAGAGCAGTGATGGCAAACCTTTTAGAGACCAAGTACCCAAACTGGGATTCAAAACCCACTAATTTTTCGCAAAGTGCCAATGCAGCAATTTAACCAGAATACAAGTGGCTGTGAAGGGGCCATCTTGGGTGCACACAGAAAGGGCCCATGCCATAGGTTCACCAACACTGCTGTAGAGTGTGAAAACCTTTGGGAGTAGAAGTGGCAGGTGTGCCATGTTCAGAGTCTCTTCTCCGTGCCTCTCTCTATCAATATTGGTGTATGAAAGCCCCTTCCTCCAGTTCATGCCCTTCAGTATCATTTATTTCCAGCAATTAAAGATAGCTTCCTCCTATCCAGGGGCTCCAGAGGGAATTGGAAAAGCTGTGGGATGGAAGGAGGAAGTTTCAATTGCTGAAGATTCCATAGCTGTAGGCTTGTGAATATGATTTGAGCCAGTATTTAATTATTTACTTTATCTTCTACTACTTTTCCTGTATCTCTGGCCTTCCTTCCTCCTGTCTCCTAGTCCAGCTCTCCAAGTAGAAGTCTCCAGGCGGACTCTGCGATCAGAAAGTTCAGGGATTCTTGGTCCCTAAAGATTTGACCAGAGGACACTTGGGGACAATGTTTTTATGCCTAATCCTACCACAAGCTGTGCCAGGCTCTCCAAAGCCATTGTCAGGCATTGTTTGTTTGTATACCAGAATCCGATTTTCCTCAAATGAAAACTCTGGGCGGTTTAAAATGCCAACAGGTATTCCCTAGATGGGGATCATCTGGTTTCAGCTTTCTTCCTTTCCGAGGGGGAAAGATAGATGAACTTCAGTCCTCTGCAAACCCACTAAAGTACATAAGAACATAAGAGGAGCCATGCTTGATCAGGCCAAAGGCCCATCTAGTCCAGCTTCCTGTATCTCACAGTGCCCCCACCAGATGCATCTGGGAGCGCACGAGACTAGATATCTGTCTCTTCATACCACTCTCCTGCATCTGGTCCTTGAAGTACCCTGGTTTTAAGCCTGGAGATGACACCTGCGATGGACTTTTCCTCCAGGAATCTGTCCGATCCCCTTTTGAAGGCATCCAGGCCAGATGCCATCACCACATCCTGTGGCAGGGAGTTCCACAGACTAACACGCTGGGTGAAAAATATTTTCTTTTGTCTGTTCTTACTCTCCCAGCCCTCAATTTGAGTGGATGTCCCCTAGTTATGGTATTTTGTGAGAGGGAGAAGAGCTTCCCTCTATCCACTTTACTCATGCCCTGCATTATTTTGTACGTCTCAATCATATCCCCAATCAAGCGCCTTTTTTCCAGACTAAAGAGCCCCAAATGTTTTAAAAATCTTCAGAAACAGTAAATATCTTCAGAAACAGACCCCCAAGGCCTATGGCCACTTCAGGAGGCCTGCAGGCTATTGAACCCACTCCATTCCTTTATCTTTCTTCCTAAGAGAATTGCACTTCTCTCTCATCAGATCTGAAGAGGAGCCATTTCAGAAACCTGTGGCTTTCCTTCCTGACCTGAGGTGGAAGCGCTGGGATGTCTGTGAAGGAAACAGCTTTTTATTAAAGATGATGAAGCAGTTCCAAGGTAAGGTGGAGTGCCTGCAAAGACCGACCCTGGTCCCAAAGGGTTTCAATACAAAGTATGGGTTTTATTTTGCTGACAAATTGCAATCAAAACAGCAGTGTCAGAACTTGACTAGGATAACTGACTCCCTCAGAAATCCCACGAAAATTTATAGACCTCCAAGGCAAAGAGAACAGAGTCTTATTATTTGTCATAACTGACACAATCCCGGTAAAAGGTTAATCAAAGAATGAAACCAGACAGCCAATAGCAAGGATCTTTAAAGTCATCTGGGTGTTTCACCTTAAGTATCTTCATTGTTGCAATAATTTCAGTCAACTTCAGTACTGTACCTGTTAATTGTGTACAAGTTCTATTTCCCATATGGAAAAAAACAATATCCAAAAAAAATGTATTTCAGAACTCCAGTATTCCTGCCAAGAAAACTCCATGGACATGGGATCACGAAGGGCTGGTCATGACTGTAATGACGCAAAACACACACACACACACACACACACACACACACACACACACATTTCAGTTATGAGGAAAAACTGTAGGAACAAATACATAAATCCAAACGTCAAGCAATTATATAAAACCATAAGCATACAATACTATTAGCTTACTTAAAACACATCCCTGCAAGTTGTAAAAAAGATGGATCACTGAGTCCAGTCCCTCTTAAGGCCCAGCGGGGAATTGAATTTCCGACTTCTGGCTCTGCAGTCAGAGACCTAGGCTACTGAGTAATAATAAGCAGTTATGATAAGTAAATACAAAGTGAAAAGCGTAGCTTGCCTATAGTTTACATTACGGTGATGCCTTGAATTATGTAATCAATCCGTTCCAACAGATATTTCATAATTCAAGATTTTTCGTAGTTCAAAACATGGTTTCCCATAGGAATGCATTGAAAACTGATTAATCAATTCTGAAAGGAACACATTACATACAGGGGGCTTTCAATGCATTCCTATGGGAAGCGTGCCCCAACACAGTAAAGCAGGGGAAGAGCGCCCCCCCTTTGCTGCGTTGCTGGGAAAGCCCCTCAGTCACCTGCAGCTGAGCTGTCAATCACCTGGCTGGCAGTTGTGATTTTGACAGCTCAGCAGCCATAGGGCTTTCTCTCCTTCAGTGGGCGGACGTCAGCCAGGGGAGGATGGGGCGGGTGGCGAAGTCACCACCCACCTGATCCTCCCCTGGCTGAGATCGAAGCCTCCATGACCCCTCCTTTGCCCGGTTCTTTGGACACAGTCCAATTAAAAGCTGTAAATACTGATGCAAATAAATGGGTCCTATATATTATATGCTTGTGGTGCAATATATTTATTCCAAAAAGTTCGTGCTACTCATTCTTTCCATGTTTTCGCTTTTACAGATGCTTTGTTACTTGCATCCGAAACACGGAAAGGTACGTTTCTGACAGTTTGCTACATTTATAGATAGACTCCTGTTGACCTCAGGGTCTTTGCATGCGCAACAGGTTAAATAAATGGCTCACTCTGTCCGTGGCTGTGCAGGAGAAGGAGGCTTCTCCAGAGCAAGACTGTGGATTGCTCACCAAAAGTTCTGCTGTAAGTTACCATGTTGTGCACACAACAGTTCAAACACTGGGAAGGGATATTGCTTGAAGGGGCACCTTTGAGAATTAAATGTTTCCCTTCTGTGAATCTGTTGGCACTGAGCTTTTCTTCGACTCTCCTTGTACCCCTACATTCCTGTTTTTCCCTGGTGCAGGGCTGGAAGTACAGTATTGTGAACAAAGTCAAAGTAGCTTTCTGTTTTGTTGTTGTTTATACTGTGTGTGTATGTATGTGTGTTTTTATATATATATATGTTTTCGTAGATTTTCACGGGTATAGGTATGCATGTTAGGGTGGATTCGGGTTTCTTCCCGTGTAGAAATCTGGTTGTTTTGGCGACGTTTCGATGAGGTCTCACTCGTCATCTTCAGGCTGGTGTTCTGGCTTCTTTCTTCTTGAAGCAAAGCGTGATCTCAGTTGAAGTCCTTCTATAAATACTGCTGGGGGTGTGTGGTTTGCTTGCTCTGTTGCTGATTGTAGGTTCCTTTGTTCTTTTGTGATCTGCTGTGTGGCTGAGGCGATCGTTAAGGGATTAACTGCTGGTGGGTTAGATGGCTGTTTAGAGACATCCTGTGTGGGTGAGGTGCTGGATGTGTGTCTATCAGCCTTTTGTTTCTTAACGACCTTGGTGATGGGCGTTCTGGCAGCATCCTGGGCTTTGGTGGAGTGGGGTCCTGTGTCTTGTGAATTCATTTTGGTCTGGCTACGTGTCTGTGGTCTCCCAATGTTTTTTGGCGTGTGTAAGTGTGCTCCATGTGGTGACTGGAGTGGGGTGTAGCAGTAGATGGTGCAGTCGTGGTTTTGTTATTGGATGGTGGTTTCGTTTCATCTGTGGGGAGGGTCTGGGTTTGTGTTTGGTGTGGATGGAAGGTGGTGGCATCTTGTGTCCTTTTGGACCTGGTGTCAGTCTTTGTGACAGAGGCTCGTCTGTTGACCAGGGCTAGTTTCCAGATGTCAGGCAAGCGGGAGGTGTCATCACGTTTATTCATGTTGTTTGGGTGTTTCTCTATTTCAATGGCTTCCATGATTATTCGACTGTTGAAGTGTTCAGTTTTGGAGATGAGTTTGGTTCTTTCAAAATCAATTTCATGACCTGTTGTTTTTATGTGCTGGAAGAGAGAGGAAGATTTTTCTTCTTTTTTGACTGCGTTCTTGTGTTCTGCGATGCGTGCGCTTATTCTCCTGTTTGTCTCTCCGATGTATGTGGCTGGGCAGACTTTGCATGGTATTTCGTAGACTCCTTGGTTTTCTAGCTCAATCTTGTCTTTGGGGTTTCTTAAAATGTTGGCTATTTTTTGGTCGGTGCAAAAGGCTGTCTTGATATTGTGTTTGTGGAGAATTTTGCTGATTTTGTCTGTGGTGCCTTTGATGTAAGGGAGGAGGGCAGTGCCGTTGTTCTCTTCTGTTTCTTGGTTCTTGGGGGGTGTTTCTTTTTGGATTAGTTTGGTGATGGTGTTTTTTTGGAATCCGTTCGCAATTAAAGCATTCGAGAGAGTGTGTAATTCAGTTTTTAGGTGGTCTTTGTCAGCGAGGCGTTTGGTTCTGGAGATGAGGGTTTTTGCTACGGAGTTGATCTGTGCAGGGTGGTGGTGTGATTGTGCATTTAAGTAGCGGTTTGTATGTGTCTTCACTTAAGGGAGAGGCTTTTAATCCAAAAAGAAACACCCCCCAAGAACCAAGAAACAGAAGAGAACAACGGCACTGCCCTCCTCCCTTACATCAAAGGCACCACAGACAAAATCAGCAAAATTCTCCACAAACACAATATCAAGACAGCCTTTTGCACCGACCAAAAAATAGCCAACATTTTAAGAAACCCCAAAGACAAGATTGAGCTAGAAAACCAAGGAGTCTACGAAATACCATGCAAAGTCTGCCCAGCCACATACATCGGAGAGACAAACAGGAGAATAAGCGCACGCATCGCAGAACACAAGAACGCAGTCAAAAAAGAAGAAAAATCTTCCTCTCTCTTCCAGCACATAAAAACAACAGGTCATGAAATTGATTTTGAAAGAACCAAACTCATCTCCAAAACTGAACACTTCAACAGTCGAATAATCATGGAAGCCATTGAAATAGAGAAACACCCAAACAACATGAATAAACGTGATGACACCTCCCGCTTGCCTGACATCTGGAAACTAGCCCTGGTCAACAGACGAGCCTCTGTCACAAAGACTGACACCAGGTCCAAAAGGACACAAGATGCCACCACCTTCCATCCACACCAAACACAAACCCAGACCCTCCCACAGATGAAACGAAACACCATCCAATAACAAAACCACGACTGCACCATCTACTGCTACACCCCACTCCAGTCACCACATGGAGCACACTTACACACGCCAAAAAAACATTGGGAGACCACAGACACGTAGCCAGACCAAAATGAATTCACAAGACACAGGACCCCACTCCACCAAAGCCCAGGATGCTGCCAGAACGCCCATCACCAAGGTCGTTAAGAAACAAAAGGCTGATAGACACACATCCAGCACCTCACCCACACAGGATGTCTCTAAACAGCCATCTAACCCACCAGCAGTTAATCCCTTAACAATCGCCTCAGCCACACAGCAGATCACAAAAGAACAAAGGAACCTACAATCAGCAACAGAGCAAGCAAACCACACACCCCCAGCAGTATTTATAGAAGGACTTCAACTGAGATCACGCTTTGCTTCAAGAAGAAAGAAGCCAGAACACCAGCCTGAAGATGACGAGTGAGACCTCGTCGAAACGTCGCCAAAACAACCAGATTTCTACACGGGAAGAAACCCGAATCCACCCTAACATGCATACCTATACCGTGAAAATCTACGAAAACAAATATCCGACCTCTACGGGGAGGAAACCTTCCAGCTGACCAGAACCTACGAGAAACTAGAAGTCCGAAGAGCCACCATCTTATGTGACATTGCATTCCTACGCAACTGCCGAGACAAAAATGTGATCCCCACAAGCTTCCAACTGAAATTCCACTCAAAAACCCCATCCAGCGAAAGGATCCTGAAAAGAACAGAACTAGCCCTAATCAGAAGCGAACTACACAGGAAAAGATACCTACTAGATCAAACCAACAGAGACCTACTCACTCTCCACCTCAAACTCAGCAACAAAATCCACCCAACACTCTGGAACAAATCCAAGCAACTCACCGCCTGGAGAGCTGAAACAGAGACCTCCCACAAGACAGACACACACACCAACAAACTCCACAAACTGGAAAAACGCCAGAAGCCCAACCCCCCCCACAGCAGCCCATGAAACAAACAGTTCATAACATATCAGACAGGACACTCACCATCGCAGAGACCAAAGTCCTGTCCAAAGGATTCAACTTTGCAGTCGCCCCCATACACATCCCCACTGAAAACATCATATGCGGAGTGGAAGCCAGCCTAACCAAAATCAACCCAGATGAAGCCAACAAAATCAGACTCGAAGTCACCAATGTCCTCTGCTCCAGCAAACCACCCAGAAGCAATTTACACAAAGAAGAACAAAAAGCCCTCACCAACCTGAAGAAAGACAACAATATAATAATTCTCCCAGCAGACAAAGGCAATGCCACAGTGGTGATGAACACATCTGACTACCAAGCCAAACTATCCAACCTACTACAAGACCCTGCTTACATACCTTTGAACACAGACCCCACCACCTACCTGGAAAAAACCACCAAAGCCAAAATAAAAGCCTCTCCCTTAAGTGAAGAAATCAAGCCAAGCATCATCCCCAGAGAGAAATCATCCAGATGCCCCAAGCTCTACGGCCTCCCCAAGATTCACAAAGAAGGAACACCTCTCAGACCCATAGTCAGCTCCATAGGCTCACCTCTACAAAACCTCGCCAAATTTCTTGCCAAACAACTCCAGCCCTATGCAGAATCCATCACTTCATACGTACAAAACTCGTTCCACTTCATAGAAATTATAAAGAAACAAGACCTACAACCCAATGACCTACTCGTGAGCTTCGATGTTGTTTCGCTCTTCACACAAGTGCCCATTCAAGAAGCCTTGACAGCTATCCACAACAAATACAACCCCCCCAAGCACATCCTAGATCTGACCAACCACTGCCTAACCAACACATACTTCATCCACAATGGACAAAGATACAAACAGATAGAAGGAGCACCCATGGGATCACCCCTCTCACCGGTCATCACAAACCTATATATGGAACACTTTGAAACCAACGCGTTACAGAAGTCCGAACATAAACCCAAACTCTGGCTCAGATATGTTGACGACACCTTTGTTATCTGGCCACACGGGAAAGATAAACTGAACAACTTCCTCACACATCTCAACAGCCTACACCCCAAAATACAATTCACTATGGAAATAGAAGCCAACAACCAACTTCCCTTCCTGGACGTCCTAATCTATAAAAAACCCGACGGCTCCTTAGGACATACCATCTACCGGAAAAAAACACATACAAACCACTACTTAAATGCACAATCACACCACCACCCTGCACAGATCAACTCCGTAGCAAAAACCCTCATCTCCAGAACCAAACGCCTCGCTGACAAAGACCACCTAAAAACTGAATTACACACTCTCTCGAATGCTTTAATTGCGAACGGATTCCAAAAAAACAACATCACAAAAATAATACAAAAAGAAACACCCCCAAGAACCAAGAAACAGTAGAGAAAAACTGCACTTCCGTCCTCCCTTACATAAAATGCACCTACGACAAAATCATCAAAATTCTCCAGATACAGAATATCAAGTCAGCATTTTGCACTGACCAAAAAATAGCCAACATTTTAAGAAACCCAAAGACAAGATTGAGCTAGAAAACCAAGGAGTCTACGAAATACCATGCAAAGTCTGCCAGCCACATACATCGGAGAGACAAACAGGAGAATAAGCGCACGCATCGCAGAACACAAGAACGCAGTCAAAAAAGAAGAAAAATCTTCCTCTCTCTTCCAGCACATAAAAACAACAGGTCATGAAATTGATTTGAAAGAACCAAACTCATCTCCAAAACTGAACACTTCAACAGTCGAATAATCATGGAAGCCATTGAAATAAGAGAAACACCCAAACAACATGAATAAACGTGATGACACCTCCCGCTTGCCTGACATCTGGAAACTAGCCCTGGTCAACAGACGAGCCTCTGTCACAAAGACTGACACCAGGTCCAAAAGGACACAAGATGCCACCACCTTCCATCCACACCAAACACAAACCCAGACCCTCCCCACAGATGAAACGAAACCACCATCCAATAACAAAACCACGACTGCACCATCTACTGCTACACCCCACTCCAGTCACCACATGGAGCACACTTACACACGCCAAAAAAACATTGGGAGAACCACAGACACGTAG
This sequence comes from Phrynocephalus vlangalii, assembly GCA_037367305.1. NCBI lineage: Eukaryota > Metazoa > Chordata > Lepidosauria > Squamata > Agamidae > Phrynocephalus > Phrynocephalus vlangalii. The sequence continues at coordinate 36,533 of JAWVWN010000938.1, read as the reverse complement.
CCAGACCAAAATGAATTCACAAGACACAGGACCCCACTCCACCAAAGCCCAGGATGCTGCCAGAACGCCCATCACCAAGGTCGTTAAGAAAACAAAAGGCTGATAGACACACACCCAGCACCTCACCCACACAGGATGTCTCTAAACAGCATCTAACCCACCAGCAGTTAATCCCTTAACGATCGCCTCAGCCACACAGCAGATCACAAAAGAACAAAGGAACCTACAATCAGCAACAGAGCAAGCAAACCACACACCCCCAGCAGTATTTATAGAAGGACTTCAACTGAGATCACGCTTTGCTTCAAGAAGAAAGAAGCCAGAACACCAGCCTGAAGATGACGAGTGAGACCTCGTCGAAACGTCGCCAAAACAACCAGATTTCTACACGGGAAGAAAACCCGAATCCACCCTAACATGCATATATATTATATATATATATTACACACACACACACACGGTATAAACAACAACAAACAGAAAGCCAATTTGATTTTGTTCACAATATATAATTTCTTTATTTATTGGATTTTTATACCGCCCATCTGGCAGCAAGGTCACTCTGGGCAGTTTTTGTTCTGCTCACTTTTGTTCTGTCTCACTACAATTGGCTTCACTGCAGGGCCTGTTCAGGTGGACTGTTACACTGCATCCATCCATGCTGATACCCACATGCAGCTTGTAAGATTGCTAAACTACAGATGCCCTTTAGATTTTCTACAGGTGCAATTTATTCTAGCTAACCTTTATTGTGAACCAGAATCAGAAAAAAATGCATCAGGAAATGAGGCCCAGATATTGTGGGTCATACTGTTAAAATGTTACTCAAGAATCATCAAACTAAAATAGAGACACCCCCCCCCAAATGGATACACAATGTTGTTCTTGACAGATTACAAATCAGTTCATACACAGGTCTCACTGAAGAACTGCAACTCATTCTGGACAACAGTATTTCCTTCTTGGAGGCCTAGATTCATCTACAGATGACATACTCAAACACACACCCATCAACAACTGCTCACCCACAATAGGTGTGGAAATGGAGACCAGCCACAAACCCTGATGGCAGCTCTGTCCATGCGCTGCCACGGGCAGAATTGAGGGGCAGCTCAGGGTAAAACCAATCAACGGGGCCTCTGGGTTTATTTTTCTTTTGTTTGTTTTTAATTATACAGAATGTTTTGTAGATGTTCAAAGGGATTAAAATGGCTGCTTGACCATGCTGTGCAGTAGTGTGTTAATAAGAACATAAGAACATAAGAAGAGGCATGCTGGATCAGGCCAAAGGCCCATCAAGTCCAGCTTCCTGTCTCTCACAGTGGCCCCACCAGATGCGTTTGGGAGTACATGAGACTAGATATCTGTCTCCTGATACCACTCCCTGCATCTGGCCCTTGAAGTACCTGGTTTTAAGCCTGGAGATTACACATCTCCATCATGGTTTGTAACCTGTAATGGACCTTTCCTCCAGGAATCTGTCCAATCCCCTTTTGAAGGCATCCAGGCCAGATGCCATCACCACATCCTGTGGCAGGGAGTTCCACAGACTAACAATGCGCTGGGTGAAAAAATATTTTTCTTTTGTCTGTTCTTACTCTCCCAGCCCTCGATTTGAGTGGATATCCCCTAGTTCTGGTATTTTGTGAGAGGGAGAAGAGCTTCCCTCTATCCACTTTACTCATGCCCTGCATTATTTTGTACGTCTCAATCATATCCCCCCTTAGGCGCCTTTTTTCCAGACTAAAGAGCCCCAAATGTTTTAGCCTTTCCTCATAAGGGCGGTGCCCCAGCCAGTAATCATTTTAGTCGCTCTCTTCTGCACCTTTTCCAGTTTCACTATGTCCTTCTTGAGATGCAGTGACCAGAATTGTACACAATACTCCAGGTGCTGCCTTACTATTGTTTTGTATTTAAAGGCATTATAATGTTGGCTGTTTTATTTTCAATCCCCTTTTTGATAATCCCTAGCATGGAATTGGCCTTCTTCACCGCTGCCACACATTGGGTTGACCCCTTCATTGAGCTGTGCACCAAACACACCAAGATCTCTTTCCTGATCCATCACGGATAACTCAGAGCCCATGAGTTGATTAGATAAAGTTTTGATTTTTTTGCCCAATATGCATTACTTTACATTTGGCTACATTAAAAACAATTTGCCATTGCACAGCCCATATCCCAGTTTGGAGAGGTCCTTCTGGAGCTCTTCACATATTCTCTGGTTTTTACCACACGGAAAAGTTTTGTGTCATCTGCAAAACTTGGCCACCTCACTGTTTATCCCTGTCTCCAGGTCATTTATGAACAGATTGAAAAGCACCGGTCCAGGACAGATCCCTGGGGCACACCGCTTTTCACTTCTCTCCATTGTGAAAATTTCCCATTGACACCTACTCTTTGTTTCCTGGATCTCAACCAGTTCTCAGTCCATAAGAGGACCTACCCTCTTATCCCCTGACTATGCAATTTTCTCAGCAGCCTTTGGTGAGGGACTGTGTCAAAAGCCGTTTGAAAATCCAGATAGACTATATCCACTGGTTCACCCAAATCCACATGCCTGTTGACCTTTTAAAAAAATTCTAAAAGATTTGTCAGACAAGACTTACCCTTACAGAAGCCATACTGATTTTCTCTCAGCAAGGTTTGTTCTTCTATGTGTTTTAAGATTTTCACTTGGATGAGGCTTTCCACCATCTTCCCTGGGACAGATGTAAGGCTAACTGGCCTGTAGTTTCCCGGGTCATAGAATCATAGAATCATAGAGTTGGAAGAGACCTCAGGGGCCATCTAGTCCAACCCCCTGCCATGCAGGAACCCCCATCACAATATTTCTGACAGATGGCCATCCAACATCTGCTTAAAAACCTCCAAAGAAGGAGACTCAACCACCCTCCGCGGCAGCATATTCCACTGCCGAATAGCTCTAACTGTCATGAAGTTTTTCCTAATGTTCAAATGGAATCTCTTTTCCTGTAGTTTGAAACCATTGCCCCGAGTCCTAGTCTCTGAAGCCATGGAAAACAAACCTGTTCCCTCTTCAATATGACATCCTTTCAAATATTTAAACATAGCTATCATATCCTTCTCAGTCTTCTTTTAGAGAGGCTAAACATTCCCAGTTCCCTAAGCCGTTCCTCATAAGACATTTCCTCCAGACCCTCAACCATCCTGGTAGCCCTCCGCTGCACCCGCCTCCCTCCTTCCTTTTTTAAAAATTGGTGTGACATCTGCTATCCTCCAGTCCTCCAGCACTGCGGCCGTTTTAAGAGACAAGTTGCATATTACCGTTAAGAGATCTGCAATTTCATTTCTAAGTTCCCTAATAATCCTTCGGTGGATGCCATCTGGGCCCGGTGACTTGTTAATCTTCAATTTATCAATTAGTCCTAAAACATCCTCTCTTTTAACCTGTATTTGATTTAATTCTTTAGTCAAGAGGGGCCGTTCAGGCAGCGGAATCTGCTCAAGGTCTTCTGTCGTGAAGACAGATCCAAAGAACTCATTTAATTTCTCTGCAATGTCCAAGTCCTCCTTAACCTCCCCCCTTTCCTCCCTCACCATCCAGAGGGCAACTGGTTCTCTGGCGGTTTTCTTACTTCTAACATATTTAAAGAAGCTTTTATTATTACCCTTTATATTGCTAGCCATGCGTTCTCAAAATCTTTCTTTGCCTCTCTTATCATCTTCTTACATTTAGAGTTGTACGTGGGGCCAGTGAATAGGAAGTGAATGCAACCATCCTGCCGGATGTGAGATCGTGTGTGCACTGCTCACTTATCCCCCCCCTATACAATTTGTTAGTCATGTAATATGTATGGTCAGGACTGTTGGGTCCAGTACAGTATGGCAAAAGTATACGGTGTATCGTCCGGTTATTTTGCCTCTTGTTTTATCTTTACTATGAACCAGGCTATAGCTTCGGGCTTCGTGCCTGTTTGAGGTGCCGCCGTGGAGGGGCTTCAGGGTATTAATGGAGACCTGGCACGCGAAGGGAGGTAGATCGGGGATGTGGATCCATCTCAGGCTACTCTTGAGTAGGACTGATTTTTTGTGTGTCACGCCGCCCACTGTGGCACATCTCGCGAGACACTTTGGTACACTCCCAAGCGTGGCAAAGAGATGGAGGCCACATTAGTACCGGAGAAACAAAAGGGGCTAGCAACTGTGCTTAAAATTCAGGGTCTCTTGAGTAGATGCCTCGGCGGGTTTTCACCTGTGGCTGAGAAACTCTCTTTTGGGCACCATGAGGGACAAAATGTACCCGAGACTGATGCCAGTGTGGTTAATGAGACTTAATTTCATTTCCCCGTGTGATGGATGCCACTTCTGTTGCGTCTGTGAACCTGGGACAAGTGTAACAAACTGACGAGGCTAGCTAGGAGGAGGTGTAGATCAGAACATTGCTTCCACATCAATTTAGGCTCTGCAAGGCAAAGAGGGAAGATCAGGAAGGTTTTAGAATTTTAGATATAATTTAATGGTTTGTGCTTTTCTGCAGTACCACTGACCAGGGGTGGGGGTGGGGGTCTGTGTTTAATGATCCATTCTGGACAACAGAAAGCGAGAGTGGGTTCGGCAATATTTCCAGGGCAATTGGGGTGCATGGTTTTGTGCCCAGTGAAGCGCGTTACGCTCTGCCAGAAGTGAGATAAATCTGTGATGAGGTGACTTTCTTAACATCTTTCCCCATTTTTGTAACATTATCCTTTAGGAGAGCAGAAGGGTTTTGTTTTGTTGTGACAACCAAGGGCGTTTATACAAAACCCTAAACATCGCTGGCAAATGGCTCCCAGCTCCGGAGCTTAAATTTGTTTCCCACCTGCCCGGAGTTTACAGGAAATTAAGTGCGGACCACGCCCACCTTTAGCGCGTCCCAGGCCCTTCAAGTACTGCTCTCTAGAGTGTGAAAATTTTTGTTGTGGTGTAACTATAGTGAGTGCGGGGCCTCTCTCGCTTCTGTTTGTTGTTGTTTTGGCCCAGCCCCTTTAAAAGCTACTTAAGAGACTCGAATGTTGCGCGGCAGAGCGATGCGGCAGAACAGAGGGTGAGCCTGCATTTTTTCCTTTTTTTTTTCTCCCTCCCACAGCAGCCAGATCAAGGAAGATGGGAGGGTGGGGACGAGGAAAAGGAGCACCGACCTAGGATCTCTGGTCCGAATTTTTAAACAGCCATCGGGGATCTTAGGGATGTGTGAAAAGGCCCAGAACATGGTCGGATGGTTGAATAAGCAAACATCCACCACTCCTCAAGAATGTTCATATTCTGTAGTATATCTTCCAGAAACCATCACTACAGCATTATGGATGCCTTGTTCTGCTTTCAAGGAGACCAAAATCCAGTGAAGCAGAAAGGTTTTTCCAATGTGAAAAATTCAGAGAAGGGTTTATATTTTTCTCTGTCTGTTCGTCTTTAGGAAGAAAATATATCAAACATGGATTAGATTCACATAAAGAAATGAAGTTCAAAGATATGGAGATGGACAGGCACATTCTGCAGAAAGCAGCAATCTTTCGAAAGACTGCTAAGGATAAAGAAAGAAACTGCAAAAGCAAATTGGGTTGAACACTAAGGGGAAAAAAGAAGGGGAATAAAGACTGTTCTATTGAATGTGAGCTTTCTCAGTCATCCAGGTGAGTTTATCTGGTAGTTGAGTACATGGCACCTGGAAACTCCCTCCTTCCACTTTTCTGAGAGACATGATAACGTTTCACTGTTCTCAGATGATTAAAGGTGTTTGGATGAGCAAGTGAAACGTTTCTATTCTAAGAAAAGCGTCCAGTGGCCTGATTCAACTTCCAGATGATCTATGAAGTTAACAATCACAGAAATTAGTAATGATGAATTTAAATTCTGAAGATTTTCTCTACCTTAGTTTACAACTTTCAGTGGAGTCTGTTGCCAAGATTTCTGAAGAGGTGTTTGATCAGAAAGTCATCTATGCATGATCAGAAAAGATTCATAAGGAGGTATGCATTGATGTTGTCAAGCGTCACATCACCATACTACTGTCTTTCTGATGACTATTAATTGGAAAGTTGGATGTTCAATCAGTCATTTATGTTCAGGACTTAGACCACTCATACTAGGGGGGAAGACAAACTATTACAAATTGTTAAATTCCAGATACTTAAGGAAGAGGATTGACATTAATAGACCATTTAAAATCCTAGTATCTAGCTATCATAAAACTCAGGTACTTCATAAAACACCTGCTCTAAAAAGACCATTTAAAAATCTAGTATCTTTTGACAATAAAAATTTACCAGAAGTTCTATGTTACTTTGTAAAAAACATTAGCTATTTAAAAGACTATAAAATTTAGTTACAGTTGCTAGTATACGAATTTCTGAGACCGATTATTGCTATACAAAGCTGGCTAACAGTGTTAAGTGGTCTTTGGATCTATATAGAAACTTAGAATCATGTCTGGTGTTTTTGTTTTGTTTGTTTTGCCGGACAAGGGAGAAAACTTGTTGGTAGTGGAGAGGATGATCTCCTTATTGCCCCTTTGGAATGAGGGCAAGTGGAGATACAGAGCTCTACCATCTCAAGTTTCCTTAGGGGGACAAGGTTCAATGCTTTTCCACAAAAGATTTTCTTGACTTCCTTCAAGTACAGCTGAAGGGGAAGACGGAAGCACCTTGCCAAGGGAATGGCTCTTCTAATCTTTCTGCTCCAGGAGATTGTTAATTGCTGTGCCAAGTTCGGTCAGAGATGTTTCAGGAACCCGGTCAGTAAACAGCTGACATGGTGAAATAAAATTTATCTGAAAATGTGATGTCAAATGAGAAATTTTTACCAAGACACAAGAAAATTAAATCAGGAGATGGAGGACAAGCTAAACTACCTTTAGGAAGCAATAATTAATTAATTAAAATAAAATTAAATTAAAAGGCTAATCGATATCGTACCTCATGGAATCACAAGACATTCACACATTAAAATGTAATAATGTGGAACACTGTGTGCCAGAGAAAAACCCAATGAGACAGATTATACTGGTATTTGTAGATAGGTAGATTGTTAGTGTGGGCAAAAAAAAAAAAAAAAGAATATTAATAATAAGGTAACGACGAGTTCAGTATTGTGTGTAGGTTTGACATTTATAAACATATGGACTGTGTTTTGAAGTAAATACTAAACTCAGCAACCCCTAATATTGAGTTAACACACACCCAGGTATTACAAAATAAAACCACAATCCTTCCCCAACTTCATCTGGATATGAGGAAACTTGTAATTAAGGCAAAATTTGGGCTTTTCAATTATGTTTCACTAAGAAACATGTTCATGAAAGTTTGTTTGTACAAAGAAGATAAACTGTAAAAGTTATGCTTGCGCACGCGATAAATGATAATCACACACAATGGAGAAAAGAGTTATCCATCTTGGAATACAGTAGGAACCCAGTATCTGCTGGGGATTATTCTAAGCCTTCCCCGTGGATATGAAAACCGATGGATAGATGAGATACACCAATTTGTGCCCAAAAATTCTGTTTTTGTGGATCGTAAACTTGCTTTGCGGCTGTTGTTTTGCAAGACAACGCTTGCTTTACAGCTGCTGTTTGAGATAGTAGTTGTTTAGCGCTGCTGTTTTATGACAGTCGTTGGCTTGTGGATGCTGAATTATTTATATATTTTTTCCTCTGCAACGTTGGATATGAATCAGTGGATTATGAATCAGGGATACGGGTTGGTCCTACTGTACCACTATGTTCTTTTTCTCGGCCCAGATCAGTCATTACTAATGGTAAAATAAGAGTATGTTTTTGGTGTGTAATAATATATGATATCAGCTTTCTTCAGAACTGAAAAGTTACTTAAGATATACTCGATTGTTGCGCGGCATAAGAGCGAGAGGCAGAACAGAGGTGAGCTGCATTTTTTTCCTCAAGTACCACAAATGATATCCCCTTGCTTGGGATTGGGAGTTTGTGATGAAAGGAGCATCAAGGAGAGCATCCTTTTAATTTAGTTTTCAGTGTGGGTTAATGAAAATTTTGTCAGCAAGTTGAGGCAATTTCTTTTTTGTGAAACAAAAAAATGAGGGTTATGCAATTCTTTTCTACTACAGGGGGAGATTTGTTCAGGAAAATGGCAAAAGGGAGAGGAAAATGCTCTGGGAAAGTAAGGGATTGGAAACAATGCCCCATTGTGTCTTTCAGTTTGCTTTATGGGTGGGTGGTGGGCAGAGTCTTCTTTAGGGGGAATGGAAGGGGGGGTCCATTAGTGGCAGGACTGTGAGGGAGGCTTTTTTGACCACACGAAAAAAGAGGGCATAAGGGTTCCCAGAGAAAGAGGCTCCAGAGAAGGTGTAAAGGTGGGATCTGTCTCGACATCATGAAAGGCCTCAGGGCCTCCTTCAGCTTGCAGGGGGACACTCGGATCCTCTCAGCTTTCACTAGAGGAGAAAAAAGATCCGCTTGGAAGATCAGGGCCCTGTAGCACCTCCCAATTTCCCCAAAGCCCAGATCCCTTTCTCAGTATGGGTTCAACATAGCCTTTCCTCTGTACAGTACTTTTTTGGCCAACCCCACAGCCAAAATCCGTTTCCCCCAACAGCGATCGACTTCCAGTAAATGTCTCGCCTTCTCTGATAATCCCTCACGTACTACACAAAAAGCATTGGTGTCCATCTTCAGGGTGTTTAGGCAGTCATGGTATCTTCCTTCCATTCTTAATTTCTGCAATCCACAGACAGGCTGAGACGCTTACTTGCTGTCTCCGGTCCAGCGTGACCTTTTGCTGTTAGGGACAAAGAGAAACAAGGAGATGTAACGAAGGGAAACAAAGGAGGTGGACTTAGTTCCAATATGTTTTAACACACGCTACAGCATGGCCAAGCATCCATTTTAATCTCTTTCAGCATAATATAAATTCTGTATAATAAACAACCAAATATAGAAAAGAAACCGAGGTCCTGTAGATTGTTTTTACCTAAGCTGCCCGTGTCAGTTTCATGGACAGAGCTGCCATCCAGGGTTTGTGGTGGTGGTGGTCTCCGTTTCATGCCTGTTGTGAGGGAGTGTGTCCTTTGAGATGATCTCGGCCTCTGTGGAGGGAAATATTATTTCTCTAAATAAGCTGCAGTTTTTCAATGAAACTTTGTCCAGTATGTGTTATGGAGGCATGCCCAAAGTCCGGCCCGGGGGCCAAATCCAGCACGTTCAGGCCATTCTGTGGTGGCCCGCGGCTGGCTGGCCGCCCCTCCCTCACCTCCTTCACCCCATGTATTTTTAAAGAAAAGCAGGTGGGGCTTGCAGGTGGTGGTGGCTAGGGTTGGGGAGCAAAGGCCCCCTGACACATTCTCAGCCAACCACAATCGGCCCTCCTTACAAACAGTTGGGCACCCTGTGTTATGGGTTATGCTGAATTTTATCCTGCCATTGTACTGTTTTCTGTTTGTAAGCTGTCAGAGTGGTGAATGGGAGGGGTAATAATATAATGGTAATAACAACATAAATCTGTATCTTTGGATGTTTTACATGCTCTTTTTACCAGCATCCCACCACTGATGCCCTAACAAATGGGTAAAGAGAAGAGAGCTAAGAGAAGACAGTACCTCACCTCCAGAGCGCCTCAAAGACCAGATTGCCTGCTCTGGACTGTTGGTCTCGAAACACATATTTCATGTTTCAGAGGGGGGGACTTCTACAGACAGTAGCATGCTGTGCCATGGGTTACCCCAGTGTCACAATTGTTGCAAAACTTATACATGGAAGAAGTGGAGGAAGAGGCTCAACACCTTCAGGGACAAACATCCCACTGGTTCAGGTATGTGGATGATTACTAGGTGAAAATCAATACTAGGATAGTTACAGGATTTACAGACCACATCAATGCGGTGGACCTCTAATATTAGGTTCACTAGGGAAGATACCCAAGACAACAGGCTGCCTTTCCTGGATTGTGCATCATCATTCAGACCCTGACCATGCCTTGAGGTAGAAGTTTACAGAAACCACCAACAGATCAATACTTACTGTTTGACTGCCCACCCATCTTTACAGCACAAACTAGGAGTCATAGGACCCTAAGCACAGAGCAGAGAGCATCCACCTCCACAGAATGTATTATTTATTTATTTTTTAGTTATTATTATTTATGTATTTATTTATTTATTTATTTATTTATTACACTTATTAAACCGCCGATATTTTCCCGCATAGGGGAACTCAGGGCGGTGTACAGACGTCCCAAAGGTGATCCCCAAATTACAAAAACCCCACAGCCTAAACCAAATCAGAACCTAACTGATATACAATGTATAAAAATAATAATAAAACAATCATACAAAAATAACTGATAAAATAAGAAGGCAAGAAGAAGGCAAGACAGGCCAATGACGAGGGCACTCAGGCCTGTGGGCTATCTAAAGTGGGCTTCAACAGAGAGTGGGCCACCCGAAGAACAAGGATCAGCCTGAGACCCACGACCGACGGAAGAACCTGGTCATACCTTACATGGCTGGAGTGTCGGAGTTTTTTGGAGAGCTTAAAAGGATGTATGGCAAACACCACATCCTTGTTTATTTTTTCAAACTCACAAACACAATAAGCAGAGGACATGTACCCAAAGGATCCAATTTCAAACCATAAAGGGCAATATTAGTATATGCGGTGCATATGCAGTGAGGAGTGTTTCGATCTTACATTGGAGAAACTAAACAGCCATTAAACAGAAGGATTGCCCAACATAGGAGGGATAACAGTCAGGACCAGACTCAGCAGTAACCTCCATTTGAAGGACAAAGGGCACTCTTTCAAAGATGAGGATTGTCCACAAATATTTAGACTAAGAAGAGAGGTGGTTGAGAGGAGGAGGAGTAAGGTAAGCATTCATGTGAGCATTGAAAACCCTCTCAAAGAGGTGGTGGGCTCCGGCCATAGTTTATCTGCTATTATCGGCTGTGCTTTCTAAAGTACCCAGACAAATATAAAGCTTCTTAGCCTTGCTAACGACCCATTCTGCTGGGTTTCGCACCTTAGGCCATTGTTCACTTAGGCTATGGATTATATTGTTCTCCGAACGAGCTATTCACACCATTGTTATCTTATGAGCCTAATTAGACCAGGGTGACAATGGGTTCAAAGCTAACTATATGATTGGGGTAGTTACTTGCAAAGCTGTATTCAGAACGAATGGAAGCTGTTTGGAATGGAAGTGTGAAACGTTTCTATTCTTTCAAAAAGAGTCCAGTAAGCATGGACTCAACTTCAAATCATCTGTATGCAGTCAGTGACAACACTGGGTTCTATTTGAGGTTTTTTGATGCAATAGAGCTGTTTTTTTGGCAGACAAAGGGGGATTTACTGATATGAGGCAGGTCAATATATAATTTAATATGAGCAGATCAATAATATAATTATCTTTAAGAGTAATGATGATGTTTATGTTTTGTATGGATGTGATTGCACAGACCCGTGTGCTTACACCTACCTCTTTGGAAATAGGTTTTGCAACCTTTCAGTGCTCCCCAAGACTCCTCACTAGCCTCCAACTCACGTTTTGTGATTCTAAACAGCACATGATGCAGGAAAGGGAGACAACACAGGAAAGAGTTCTGGAGCCTTTTCACACGACCCCTAGGATCCGGCTGGCCACTTATTCGGACCAGAGATTTAGGGGTCGTTGCTCTTCCTGTAGTTCCCACCCACTCGCACTTCTAGCTCTGTCTGGTGAGGGGAGGAAGGAGAAAAAAGGAGAGGACAAAAAATGCAGGCTTACTCCGTCTGCCGGTTTCGAAGCCGCCAGAGCCCCGTCGTCTTCCTGATTCTGTTCTTAAGGGGCGGGGGGCAAAAAAACAACAAACAGAAGCGCGGAGAGCCCGGCACTTCACCCCTTTCCATCAGCATCAGGGATTTTCACCCAGGAAGAGCAGGTCCTGAAAAGTGCGTGGGAACGCTAAGGGTGGGCGTGGTCGCACTTAATTTTTCTAGTAACTACGGTGTGGTTGGTGGAAAACAATTTTAAGCTCGGAGCTAGGAGCCATTTTGACGCGGAGTTTAGGGGTCGTGTGAAAAAGGCTTGTGTGTTAGTGGACAGCTCTATGAAAGTGTTACCCGTGTGTGTGGCAGTGGTTGGAGAAGGCCAATATCATGCTAAGGATAATCAAAAAGGGGACTGAAAATAAAACAGCCCATATTATAATGCCATTGTGGCAAAACGTAGTAAGGCCACACTGGAGTATAGTGTACAATTTGGTCATGATCTCAAAAAGATATTAGTGGAACCGGAAAAGGTGCAAAAGAGAATGGACTGAAATGATTATGGGACTGGGGGGACCTCCCTTATGTGGCTTCTTTTAGTTGGAAAAAAAGGGCCATGAGGGGGGAATGATTGGCATATAAATAACGCAGGGCATGAGTCAAGTGGATACAGGAGTGTGTTTCTGTTGAATTTTTCTGCACGCATACAAGTTTGCTTTAGAGGAGCTCCGTCTCTGGGCTTTCATGGAATGAGCGTGAGCCATTTATTGACCTTGCTGCGCATTGCCAAAAGAATCAAGCCAGAGGAGTCACCCACAAAATGCAGGGAACTGTCAGGAAACGTACCTTTCTGTATTTCGGATCCAAGTAAAGAATCTGTAAAAGCAAAAAAGATGGAAATGCATCTGAGAAAACAATCGTCCATTATATGTACAGCTTTTATGATGCTCTGCTCTTTTGAGGAAGGCTAACGCTTTCATTAAATAAGCCAATCATGGGGAGGAAAGGAAAATCTTTGCTTCTGGGGATTATAGAGCCGTCATCATGTTAGTTCAAAAACTCATTTCTATAACCTAGATACAGGCGTTTTAGTTGCTGACAAGAAGGGTCTGCCTTATCGTTCATCCATTTTATGAGAGCGAGCAGTGACTTGCCAAAAATTGTGTCTGATATCAATTTATCCGAGTGTTGGAAAACTGAAGGAGGACACCTCCACTGGGTAGATGAGCAACTAGTTGCAAAGGATACCACTTCGCGTGATGGCCTGGAGGTAGAACCCACCTTCATGAGCATCTCTTTCAAGATGATACATACCCCATTCCTCCACGCTGAGTGTGCTGAGGGAATAAATTCAATGTCTTGCCATTCAGGAAAAAAATGAAAAGAGGGGAGGTGTCAGAGAGAGGCATGACTGAATTTATGGGTAGGAAGGTGTGTTGCCTCGAAAACTGAAAAGTTCTTTTAAATGGGCTTAGAGAGGTGCAGTCAAAATGAGAGCATTATTGAATAAAATGCAGCTTGAGGATAAAGTTTATATTACAAAACCAGAAACACCTTAAAAATCAAAACAGTCAGTTTTGCTTTGGCACAAAAGGATGATAGAAGGCCGAAGCAGCTCCGGTGTTGTGATTAAAACAACAACAAACACTAAAAATAGAATGCTTATGTTATGTGACAGAGACAGAAGAGAAAAAAAATAAAAGTGGCATTTGATTTGCCTCTTGAGTTATACAGTGGTTGTCCCAGGTTACAAAAGCTTTGGTTACAAAAAGATTGGGATACGAAGAGGGCGGAAGCACCATAAGTGGAGGGAAGCTTTGTCCCCGCTTTGCTGCCTTCAGATCTGTGCCCGCCTTCTTTTTCAGGAGCAGGTTAAGTGCTAGCGCCGGAGGGTGCGGGGAGAGAAAAATGTTGTATCCCAGAGCACGGTTTCCCATAGAATGCACTGAACACTAATTAATCGTTCTCTTTTCTTTTGGTCCTTTTTTCTGACCTCTCTGGAACGGATTAATTGGTTTTTCCAATGCATTCCTTTGGGGAAAGCCGTCCTCTGGATACGAAATTTTCCCAGGGGGCGAAACAAGATTAATTTCATAACCGAGCTACCATTTCTTTTACCTGTTATGTAAATATAGATAAAGCAATGCTTTTAAACTTTGAATTTACTTTTATAACTGGAGTATTATTAATCAGTAGCCCAGGTATCATGTTTGTGGGCCAGAAGATTGGAAATTCAATTCCCACGGAGCCTTTGGAGGTCTCTGGACTCAGTGATCCATTGGATCCCTTCTAGCTCTGCCATTCAGGGGAAACTTGATGTCCCTGAATGTATTTTTAAGTTAGGCTTTTAAAGGTTTTGGATTATGTGCTTTTTAGTTTTATAATGGAAATATTATAAACAGATATTCTATGCCTTCGTGGCTATGAGCCTGTGGTTTAATGTTTTTGCATTTTGACTAATTTTTGGCTTATATTCTTTCCAAACCTAGGTCTTCATAGTTGCTTGCATCCTTTTTTACAACATTCAGGGTTGTGTTTTAAATAAGTTTATAGGTATTTTTAAGCTTAGTTTTATATTGTTTTCTTGATTTTGGGATTTAAATATACGTACAATAATTGTATGCTTTCACGGGGGAAGGGTGACAGGGACCACCCCTACGCAATAAAGGAAATCCACAATATGCAGTCGCTGGTTGTGGTAGGACCTGGGTCCTGTCTGGGGACTCCTACACATCCTGTAGGTTAGGTGGTGCCCTAAACGGGCCTCTGACAGTCCTCGGGACTGTTGAGCCCAGAAGATGGGTGCGAACATCAGAGCACTTCTGGTTTTTCCGAAGGCACTTCCAGTTCACAGGAAACATTTCTGGGGCCTTGACAGGCCCTGGGAAGCCTGTCAAAGGCCCCACTCGGGCAGTGACAGGTGTTGGGGTAATTGTAGGCGGCCTTAAACACACCCACACAGCCCTTGCCTTCATGTACAGCAGTCCCACGGATTTACCAGGGCCACAGAATATGAACTGCGGGATACAGAGAGGGAGACTGTATTACAACTTATAACTGTAAGGACTATCTTTGATGCTTTTTGGATTTAATGTTTTTTCATATGGAACTAGAAAGGATGGCTAATACATAGAAACTTGAAACTGACTTAACAGATTACAGTATTGAAGTGGACTGAAGTATGATAAGCACGAAGATCAGTACTTAAAGGAGGACACCCCCGATGACTTTAGAGATCATGTACTGGTGTCGGTTTATTTCTGTGTTTAACCTTTTAGTGGGACAATGTCAGCTTGATTAAATCAGAGAAAATCAATTACCTTTGCTCACCCCCCCAACAAACACACACCTGGAGAGGACAATTAAACAGGACTTCTGGGGAAATCAGTCATCCTAAGCAAAGTTCTAACATGTTGCTGTTTTGGACTGCAATCTGTCATTCAAATAAGAACTCAATACTTTGTATTGAAACCTTTGGGATTAGGGTCAGTCTTTGCAGCCTCTGCTTACCTTGGAAATGCTTAATCTACTTTAGAAAAGGTGTTTTAATTCAGAGACATCCACCACTTCCACATCATGCAGTACGGGAATAGGCACTGGTTTCTGAAACAGCTCGCCTTTTCAGATATGATTGGAAGAAATGCAAGGCTAATTTAAAAAACACCGGTCCAATTAATCGCCTAGAATTCTTTTTTTTTGGGGGGGGGGGGGAGAAATAAGGAACTGCGTGTGGAATTAAGATAACTTGCAAGGCATCCTGGAAGTGGCCATAGGCGCTTTATCTTGCCTAAGAGATTAAAGAAAAATATGTTCTATCAACCGACTTCCTGCTAAGAGACTCAGTGCTGTAGATGAACTAAACATACAGAAGGTATTTATAACATGGGTTTTTAGAGGAGCTATAGTAGACTGATTAGCAGGGAGAAGGAACTTTAGCTGTGTGCCATGGGGGGAGGGGAGGGAGTGCCGTGCCAGTGCTCCTGGATGTAAGAATGGGATGCCCGTTGTAACTGTGGATGGAATGCAGAGAACGCATCATTCCCGGGGGACACGAAAGTCCCTTTCCATTTTACACCAGGCATGTGCAAGCTTCAGCCTCCTAATGGGTTGACCCAACTCCCAGAAATTCTTACTTAGATTGTTTTTTTTTTCCAATGACAATCGATTGTGGGAGCTTGTGAGTCCAAAACATATGGGAGGTGATGTTTATGGACATGCCTGCCTTACACAGAGGTCCTTCCAGCATTGCAAAACCATGAACATAACCAGCAGAGCCGTTTACCTTTGCAAGAGGTTCTACGTCCAGAGGGAAAAAGAGAATGAGAGAGAGGCGATAATGCCTTCCTACATCAGTCTACAGGGAGATACCCTGGCTGTCCTTAATCACTGTAATCTCGCCCTATTCAGGGAAGAGAGAGGGAGAGAGAGCATTTTTATACACGGGAAGGTTTAACAGCTTTTACCTGCCTATGAACTGTTACAAAAGATAAGGGTTATTTGAGGGATAAGGTTGGTAGGGTGTTAGTTTTATCTGTGCCAGTGTCCTGGAATCATAAGCAATGGCAAAGTGAACTTGGCAAGTGTTCCCTAATATTTAAAGCAAGACTAAGCTATAGGAGATACATTTATAGCCAGTGATAAAAAGTTTTTAAAAATGAATGCAAGCTTTCATAGAATGAATTCTCTTCTTCAAGGCTAGTACAAAAGTCCAACATAGCAAGATGCAATTGGGCAGGAGGGCAGGGGTTTATCTCAGATGTCACGTTCTTGGTAAGATGTTTTGCCAGGCACAATCTGTCTTAGCTGAGGCAGAAGCAGTAGGGCTGTTGTAAAGAATGGGTTTCAACCCCAATCTTTATGAGGACCATGAGCCTTGGTTTGAAGGAGTGGGTATTGCCTATATGGCTAGTATCACCTACATAGCTAGTCTTGCATTTGTACTTTGTAATCGGCCGCATGGCTTCCCCTATTATGCCATCGATATTTAGTCCACATGACCCTTTCGTCTTGATGCTCCTGCAGGTCTTAAGTTGGTGGGTTCTTGCGCTCAAACTGAATCCCTTTATTCTTTTGGAGTTGGGGCACAAAGTATTTAGAACCAGCTTCGTTGTTGCAGTTGTTCACTGCTGTACTGTAGCAAAAACTGTGTTCATGACCCCAGGGTCAATCAGTAGATGGCTAAGGTTGACTCAGCCTTCCATCCTTCTGAGGTAGAAAAATGAGTACCTAGCTTGTGTGGAGAGAGGGTGCTAGTGGGTTAGCCTGTAATTAAACAGCAATGCTCAGAGAGTGCTTTAACCGTTATGGCGGAGGTATTAAGAGCCACATTTTGCTTCCCCCCCACCCCTAGAGAACGCCGACCCAATCTGTTGTTTTAACCTGTAGGGAGTTCATGGGGGGCTGCTGGCATTTTCCTTCATTCTCCTGGATGAGACTCCAAGAGAGGAGAGCTCACGGAGTTGTCCTGGCGCAGCATTCTTTTCCACTCTATTCCTTCTCCACTGTTTCTGCTGGGACAGCAGACACTTATCTTGTTTGTTTCAGACAGGAGTGCGTTCTCTGAATTGTCTCTTTTCTTCTTCGTCTTTCCATCTGTGCTTTTGTTTGTTTCTACAGTAGGCAGGTGTTAGAAGGAGAAAAAACAAGGAGTTATGCAGGGCCTCTAGAATGGGAGAAGCTTGATGGGGGGGGGGGTATTTTCATATATGCTTTTTGGGGAAGACCGTTTGGTATTTAGTCTGTTAGGAAGGAACAGAGTCCTAGAACAAATCAAGCCTAAATGTCTCTGGACGCAAAAATGTCAAAACTGAGGCTTAGTGTTGGGATTTTTCTAATAATTCTTGGAAAGGTGCTAGGCAGCATGAAGAGTGAGGGAAGAGAAAAATATGAGATGGATTGATATCCCAAGGAAACCCATAGAAATGAGTTTTCAAGAGGACGTGGTGGCAGAAGGCTGTTAAGGACAAGAGATTTTTACGGGATCTCTGAGTCATTAGTGTTGCATGTAACAACAACCGTGACCTAGCAGGCAACTCTAATAAAAGGTGTGGTAGTGAAGCAAGGAGGTCCCATGTCTCTGAGTTTTTTCATTTTATGTTACAATTTTCATATGTTGTTTTAAGAAAATGGTTTCCCTTTTTAGGATATTGACACTTACAAGTAATTTTGGTTTGTTCTTTGTTTCTGCCTTGGCATGCTAGAAAATTTTTATTCTCTCTTTCTTCCAGAAGGGCAGGCGTCTACAATAAGATCCTGAATGAAAAGAGAATCATTTTTAATTCAGAAGCCGATGGAATGAAACAAGACGCTGGTTCCCATCTTGTGCCTTCTTTGGAAACTTCAAAGGACGCTTAAATATAAAACATGGTCTATTTCACAGGCCTTCCAGTGCTAGCTGTGATTATAAACACCTGCTCCTTATCTTTTCTGCCCTCTAAATCTGAATTCACTTAATTTGTGAATTGTGACATTGTGATATTTAATAGTATTGATATTTTTTTCTTTTGTTTGTTTTACTAAATTACTTGCTGTGTTGATTATGTTTATTTCTTTTTTGTTATAGTGTATTGTTTCCTTTATATTTTTTTAGTATTAGCTGCTTCAAAGTGGCCTTTTCGGCCAGCTTGGGGTGGGGGTACAAATATAATAATAAATACTACATGGAAGGGGGCAAGCCCTCATCTTTTGGCTTCGGAGAAAGAACCATCTGCACCCTCTAAGATGGTTCTGATGTCACTTGGCATCTCTCTCTCCTGGAATTTAGGGTGGGTGGGTGCGACTTGAGGTTGATGGGCCTTTTCTTGTCCTTAAGAAAAAGGCTTTGAAGGTGCACTTCTGTTCAAAGAAAGTACCATTGACCTTTCCCACCTCCTTTCCTTGAACGCAGGGGTCACAATTATTTCCCTCTCCCTCCAGATAAAATTGTGCATGTGTGAAGAGGACCCAAGGAGACCAATTTACTTCTTCCAGGGAACCTAATGGCACTAACAGTAGTAGTGATATAAAGCACTTGTGGGTCAGGAAAAGGGAGGGTATTTTGGCAGGGGGACTGCGCCCCGCTCTTGATGGGGCTCCTGTACCTTGTAGTCCTGGGGCGGCTTCCTCCACAGGAACCACGTCGGGATCCCGGTGCTTCTTTGCGTCGGTCGCAAAACCACACAGGGATGGGGTCTCGTCCGTCCTTGCAGAAAAGCTTCAGGGGCTCCTCATGGTGCTTCCCACAAACGCCCTCTTCCCACGGTGATGCTCGTTTCCTTTGAAGCGGAGCTTGTGGTCAGTTCACAACATTTGCAGCTGCCGGTTGGGGATGATATTTCTTCGGACTTGCTCTCGGATTGAGGGCGGAGACCTCTTCCTTCGGACCCTTCCCAGCACTGGGCAGGCAGGTCGGCAGAAGTTGTGCCCGCATTTGTGATCACCGGGTCTCGAAATACTCCAGGCGCAAACCGAGGCAAGTGGCTTCCTCGCCCAGACTGGAGCGCGACAGCGGCCATCTCGCTTGTTCCAGAAGGAAGTGACAGATGAGTTTACTTTCCTCGGTTTCCGCGACAGGAGGGCGTTTCTTCCTGTAACCTGTCACCATTAACCGTCAAGCCTGAAAAGGGTTGCTATAGCGGCAAGGAATAGCTCGAGAAAATTAGTAGTTTGTTAAACCAGACGAGAGGGGGCTGGATTTAGCCCAAAGGAGAAATATTTGTAGCTTTTTAGTAAAAAAACATGGTCTGAACGTGAATGGCAGCAAAAAAGCAGGGGTTGGGCATTGGTTCAACGCTGTGGGCATTCACACAAGTTGAGGATTGTGGGCAAGCCACGCAGTCCCAGGGTCCTGCCACAGGTGGAAACAGTAAACCACTTTTTTACCTAGAAATCTGAAAAGAACTTTAAAATGTGTAAGTAGTTGGCAGGATGTCCTAACTTCGGCTCCAGTGTTTGAACCACAACTCCCACAGTCCTTTGTCTTTGGCATTCATAAGCTGGAAGTCTGGGGTTGTGGTCCAAAACATCAGGCGGGCGAAGTTTTGAACATGCCTGCTGTAGTGTATTTTCTAATCTTAAAGACTTAATTTGCAACATTGTTACCCCGTGCTCAACTCGCCTCCGTTTCTTACTCAGGAACATACTGTTAGTGAGCTTAATTAATGCATACAGAAAAGCACCTGTAATGAATTCTGCTAATGCAATAGGGACTCTCCAGTAAGGAAAACTAATCCATAGGATTGCATATATTCAATAGGATAGCACCATAAAAACAGCAGTCCTCACGCATCATTGATGGAGTGTGAATCTGCACACGCAGAGACATAAATTTTGATTTACAAACCCTACTTTTCTGTGGCGTCTTTAAACTTGTACAGTATTTGCATCTTGATATGTTGCAAAGATTTGATGGATAAAATTTTTACAGGATAAGAGAAACACCCAATTCTTTGTAAGAGGAGAAAGTGAAAACTAAGAACCATAAGACGAGCCATGCTGGATCAGGCCCAAAGGCCCATCTAGTCCAGTTCCTGTATTCTCACAGTGCTCCACCAATGTGTCAGGCAGTAGATGAGACTAGTACCTTTGTTGTGGTAACGGTGAAGAAGGCAATTCCATGTTAGGCATAATCAAAAAGTGATTGAAAATAAAACAGTCAACCTTATGCTGCCACATATGGAAATTGCGTACAGTTTGGTCACCACATCTCAAAAAGAATAGTCGAAGGAAGAAGTGCAGAAGAGAGCGACTAAAAATGAGTACTTGGCTGGGGGAACCTCCTTTAGGAGGAAAGGCTAAAGATTTGTGGTCTTTAGTTTGGAAAAAAGGTGCATGAGGGGGTATGATTGAGACGTAAAATTAATGAGGCATGAGTAAACGTGGAAATAAGGGCCTATGAGGGGGGATAATGATTGAGACATAAAAATAATGCAGGGGCATGAGTAAAGTGGTAGAGGGACATCTTCTCCCTCTCAGAAAATACCAAAACTTGGGGACATACACTCAATTGAGGGTTGGGAGAGTGAGAACAGACAAAAAGAAAATACTTCTTTACAGTGTGTTGTTAGTCTGTGGAAATCCCTGCCACAGGATGTGGTGATGGCTATACTGGCCTGATTGCCTTCAAAAGGGATTGGACAGATTCCTGGAGGAAAAGTCCATCGCAGGTTACAAACCATGAGGGAGATGTGTATCTCAGGCTTAGAAACAGGGTTTAAATGGGCAGGTGCAGGGAAGTGGTTATCAGGAGACAGAGATCTACTCTCGGTCTTCCCAGACGCATCTGGTGGGGCCCACTGGTGAGAAACCAGGAAGCTGGTTATCGTGGCTTTGAGCTTATCCAGCATGGATCTTCTTATGTTCATTAGTTCCTGCAAGTTCACCTATTTCGGGGACCCAAGACACCAACTGGGACGGCACTGCTGTATTACAACAGTTTCCTGATGCTGTGACAAGAAGTATGAGCAGATTGTCAGCTCGTAATGGCAAAATGGTGTGCATTCACCTTCTTCAGCACATATTTACCGCAGCTGGTGCCTTGACAGTGACAACAGTTTCTTCTGGAACCTTCTAAGGAGCATCTATTGCCATAATCCAAGGACTAACCTCCTCATTCATGGAAAATTACATTGCACATTTGGAGGCACAGGCGGATAGCATCAGCTGCCATGGTGGACTGGTTTTATCACCCATAACCAAAGATGGTGAATGAACCGTGGTTCTGATGCTGATAACTTTGTTCCTTGCCAACACATGTTTTGCATGTGCCTTCACACCTCATGACCTATAATGGCAACCCTCATCCACCTTGGACTTTGGAACTCATCCAGCGAGGGACCTTAAAACAGTACTTGAAGCCAAAGTATCCCATATGTGCGAAACTGCTGCGCAACACGTCCACTTATCTGTGATGTCTGCCATTATCACCAGGAAAGGCTGAGCAGACATAATGGTCCAAAAGAATCAAGTGGGGAAATGATGGCAAAAAAGGCGCCAAGGATCATCTCACAAAATAAACTGCCTCCTATTACAACAGTAGGGCAGGACTTGGGCCAAAAAACAAAAAGGGGTGATTAAAAGATGCCTGGCTTGAACTTGCGCGACAAAGGCCTGGTTGCAAAAAGACAGACAGGTAAAATGGCTTTGGTTCAGACAAGTTAAAGAGAGTGATATGAGGGGAAAAAGCAGCTCTGTCATGTTTTCCCAGCTGAAAGAGTGAGCTGAACAGAGACTGGAAGTTTGAGAACGTCAGCCAGAGAGGAAGACCAACATCTGCATTCCAAAGGAGTTGGACAAGAGACATTTCTCTCATGGGAAAACTGTTGGGAAAGTTGCGAGGGTAAGAGGACGGAGATAAGAAATATGGAATTTACTATGATGTGAATGGTGGTACTGAAGAGGGTAGGTAGATTTGACAGAGTTTAGCGCGTTAATAATAAATAGGCTTTTTAGTCTTAGAAGGAGTTGCAAGACGGCTTCGTTGCTAACTGCACATCTGTCGGGGGGGGGGGTCATGGAATATTTTATGGCCAGAGCTGGTGGGCCCAGTACACGTAGGGCAATTATGTGAGTCGATCCCAGTTATTTTTGCCTCCTCGATTTTATTCTTTACCTATGAGCAGGCTATAGCTACAGGCTGTGCTGTATTGAGGTGAGCCTGTAGGGCCTTCATGTGTATTCCTGGATGACAGTGAGGTGTCGGGTGGGATGTGGGATCACTCAGGCAACTCTTGCAAGGACTGCATCATTTTGCGTTGTCCAGCCCACTGGGACTATCTGCGAGGCACTTTGGTACACTCCAAGGGTGGGAAAGAGCAGTGGCCCCATTAACACCAGAGTGAAACACAAATGGGCAGATTAAATTTCTGGGCTTGAGCTGGATTGCTCGGCAGGGTTTTCCGCCTGCTGGCTGAGAAATCTCTTAGTTGGGCATCAGAGGATGGCCTTGGTCGACAAACATGTACTTGAGACAGATGCCGCTGTCATTAAAGTGACTGATTTATTTCCTGAGTGTGATGCCATTCTGTGCTTGGTTAAGATAGAGGTGGTCGAGGATCAGAGTATGGCGTCACCAGCATCTTTGGATAAGCAGGCAAAGAGGGACAGACCTGAAGGTTTGGTGGATCTTTAGAATACTTATAGGGTGTCTTTCTGGCTTGCCATGACAGGGGTGGGTGGATGTCTGAGTTACAGATCATCAGACACAGAAAGTGAGACGGGTATGGCATATATTTCCAGGCATTGGAGTGTAAGGTTGTGCCCGAGAAGTGAGTTAGCTCTGCCAGGTGCGGGCTTACTCTCCTCCCATGAGGGTGGTGACCATTCCTGACATTCCTTCCCTGTTTGATAGTTATCCATTTGGAGGGAGGGTTTTCAGAACAAAGGGGTTTTGTTTTGGTGTAAAAACCAAGAAAGTTCTACACACCCTGACCACTTCTTGGTTGTCAGTGTGTGTGTGTTGGTTATGTTGTTACGTAGCAAGCTAATGTTACTGTCAGATAGTAGTTAGTGAAATACGTGTATTAGACAGGGATAGTTCTAAATATATCAGAATATGTATTGAATTATTTAAGATGGGGTCTGTTAAAAGTGCAAAGTCACAGTGACTCAATGTATAGTTTTTTCTAATGGACGGTTTTAGATGTGCAGTTGTTAAGAATGAGCATACTGATTTTGGCTGATGCAAGGGGTTTTGCAATAGCTATGAGGTAATGTCATTCATGATTTGGTCAGATGTGTATAAAAATGTTCAGTGATCATAATTCATTGGGCCTTCTGTGAGTAAGGCACCCACTTTGTTTCTCTGCCATATATTCTTGCTCATATGTACTGATTGCTGTTTAGGGCTGTTGAACTTTAGTATAAGTTTCTGAGATGCTGTGATATATTTTGTTCATATGTAATATAATTGTTTGGTTTTAAGAAAACTCTGTCTTGGTCTAACTTATTTATTCATTAAGTATTTTGCTTCTGCTGGGCTGATTAAATAGAATCAACTCTGACAGTTACAAACAGCTGATTGTAAAGCAAGCTCTGTTTGTGTGTGTGTGTGTTATTGTCGTTGCAGTCATGATGACTCTTATGATCCCATGTCATGGAGATTTCTCGCCAGGAACTACTGGAAATTGGTGAGAATCGGATGTGCTTAGGCATTAGGCAGCTTGATTGTCAAGTAACCCGGACTAAAACTCCAGGTATTTCTAAAAACACCTGGCATTTAAAACACAATTAAATCTAGTATCTACTGTATTTAGAATAAAAATTCCAAATTCTAAGATACAGTACTTTGTAAAAACATTAGGCATAAAGATCTATCAGCTGGCTTTGTAGAATTTCTAGAGACTGATATTGCCACACAAAAGCTGACTAGTGTAAGTGGGTCTTGGGCCTATGTTTATGAATCTTGAAACTCAAAGTTGGGTTTTGTTGTCTTCTGACAGGAAGGAAACTTGGCCAATGGTGATGATCTCTGACGTGCCAGCCTTGGAATGAGGGCAAATGAAGAACGTGTAGGTTGTGTGTTCAACGGCTCAAGTTTCCTTAAGAGACAGGTTCAAACTTTTTCCAGGGAAAGGGATATTCATTTACTTCCCTTCAAGGTACAGCAGAATGGAAGGATGAGCCCTTGCAAGGGGAAAGGCTCTTCTAACCTATTTTACTTTAGAGTTGTTAAAATGATTTACCCGTTCCGTTGAGTTTGTGTTGAACTGGACAGTGTAAGAAGCGACATGGTTGAAAATAAAATTTATTTGAAAATGTGCTTGTCAAAGGATAATTCTTCCAAAAGATCACAAGAAAAATAAATTAGGAGATAGTAGCTCAAATCAAGCCTAAACTCTCTCTTAGGTAAAGGTTCCCCCCCCCCGGCCACATGTGTGCTAGTCATGTCCGATTCTAGGGATGGTGCTCATTTGTTGTTGAGCCAAAGAGCGTGTTGTGGCAAGTCCATAGCCATGTGGCTGGCATGGCTGTATGCATTTATTGCACATGAAACACTGTTTACTTCCTGCTTTTGACGGCGAAGTCTTTTTTATCATCTTACATGTATATTAGAGATGCGGCACGACTTGCGGTATTTTCCGTTTCCGTTTCCGTTACTCGTTTCCGTTACTCTACGGAAACGGTAACGGAATTACTCCCCAGACTTCGTGCTCGAACGACGAGGTCGCAATCAATTTTGGTCTGATTTTGTCGTGCTCGTTCCTTGCATCGCGATGAGTCGCGCCGAGCCACACGCAGCAAGAAAAAATAGTTTTTAAAAGTTAAAAAAACGGTTCCCGGCAAATCAGGCGGGGAAAATGCCTGCCGTGCTCAGCTGGGCACCTTTACCAGAGGGGTTCGTTCTGGAGGCCCAGGCCTCCCCCCTCATCCCCGTTCCTGGGCTGCTCTGGTGGGAACTCGCCGCAGGCTCGCGAGCCAGCAAAAGCCCAGTCTCGCGCCGGCCGCGCAATAAAAGCGCAAGCATAAGCGGCAGGACGGCACAGAAAAAACTTTTAAAACTCTACCCCCCACCCATTTCCCGGGCCAAAAAAGCAGGCGGAAAAGATGCCGGCTGGACCTAGGGCGCAGGGCACCTACCGGAGGGGTGGTTTCTGGAGGGGGGGTCCCGCTCCCCCGTCCATGGGGCAGGGAACTCGCGAGTCGCCATCGCAATGCCTTGCGGTGGGGCGGGGGATCCAATAATGGGGCGGACGAACGAACGCAATATTGTTTTTGAAATCGTGGTCAAAAAACACAAGCAACTGGAAACACGCGAAAATTTATTAACTGCAGATTTTTCACAGTCAGCAGTGGGTTTTTTTCTTGCAACAAAATGTCTCTCTTCCTCCTCTGTACCTCCATTGATTTTATTTTTTTTATTTTATTTACCACCTGCGCAATGATGGGTAGGCTGGCCAAGTGGCCAGCAAGTGGGAGTGGACAACCATGCAAATTTTTGGAGCCATCCCACCAGTGCATGCCACTTGACATGGAGACTTCTGGGAGTGCAAAAGCACCCTAAAACCTGCCTAGCCCTAACCTAACCTTGGACTCCGTACCATATGTCACAGACTGTCTTCTTAGTTGGTCAGGAGGCACCCAAGAGGTGCAACCCACTAGCCACCGTACATTACCGTCATAGCCTATACCTAGCTCTGCACTAAGCCACCTTAAAGCCAGATCTACTTGCATGCATTGCACTACACGCGTGCAAAGTACATCCCTTCTGTGTGAGGACATGGGTTGCGGGAGCCTTGTGCAGGGAAAGTATGACCCTATCACTCTCAACTGGTCTCACGTGCTTGCACCATTATGTTATGCAATATCCATAGGCTATTGCATAGCATTTTGCTGCAGCAGCAGGTGAGGAAGGGAGAGTCCCCCCCCCCCCCCCCTCAGACAGCGGGGTTCTCTTGGAGCCTGCTTCCCTTCCTAGTGGCAGGAGGGCACCCACGTGTGCCTCAGGAGCCCCTTTCCCTTTTTAGCGGGCCAGAGGAGGCACCCACCCCCAGAGTGTGCCATAGGAGCCGTGCTCCCCCCCAAAAAAACCAGTCTAAGACAACGCAAAAAAACGAAAAAAGAAACCGGACTAATTATTGCGAATTTCGCAGAAAAACCGGGAAACGACCCGAAATGCGGATGGCGCCGATAATCGCACTCGAAAAAATTTTTTTCAAGTCGTGCCCATCTCTACTGTATATACTCGAATAAAAGCTAGTTTTTCACCCCTAATTTTGGGCTGAAAAAAGGGGGCCCCGGCTTTTTATTCAGGTCAATTCTTTTAGCCACTGAGGACAAGTGCTTGGGTCGGGGCTAAGTCATTTTAAAATTGTGTGACACTTCTCCTGAACCCGCCCCATTGTTGTAGAGGAGTGGCGTTACAATGTTTAAATGACTTTTAGCACCAGCCCAAGCACTTGCCTCGGTGGCTAAAAGTAATTTTAAACATCACACACCGGCCCCCGCCAGTCACAAGAAAGAGTTGGCAGGCCCTGCTGATTTCCCACCTTGACTTATACTTGAGTAATAAATTTTTTTTTCCCCAGTTTTGTGTTAAATTAGGGCTTCCGATCTTATACTCGGGTTGAATTTGTTGTTATACTCGAGTATAATATAGGTACATGTACATGCTTTCAAATGCTAGGTTGGAGGTCTGGGGTTAACAGTGAGGAGCTCACTTCGTGTATGACACCAGGATCTGAGCTGCTGAGCTGCTCAATTTGCTGCACAGTTTCCGGACTTAGGCCCATTGAGCCACCATACCCATTGAGGCACCACACCTAACTTAAGAGAGAAAACTAATAGGGACTATTCTACCTTAGGCAATCACAAGAAGATATCATGCATGTTGAATGAGAAATTGCTGGAACCATGTTGCAGGCAAGAAGAAGAAGAAACTAAATATCAGCTAGATTATATTGGTAGTTGTGGAAAGGTAGCTGTGTTAGATGTGCAAGCCAACAGGTTAAAAACAAAAATTAAAAAGAATTGTGAGGAATTCACACTGAGAAAATTTAAGAGTCTTTAAGGTGCGACCATGTTTTTTTAAACTATAAAGAAGATGGTGGTGAGGAGTCGTCTTTCAAGGGGATTGGAAGGAGAAGGTTCATTAGTGGAACATTTGGCAGGAACTGTGAGGGCGGCTTTTTGGCCACATGCCAAAGAAGGGATGGAGGGTCTCCCCAGAGAAAGAACAAAGAGGAGAAGATTTTATAGCTCTGCCACACTGTCCAATAGAGTAGATTCCCACTTAGGTTAGCTTGATGCCTTAATAAGGGGGGAATTGTGAAAGAGACCCTTGTCTCCACGTTAAAAGACAGGGGAGAAAGGTTCTCCCCTGAAAATGACGCTCCAATGGAAGTTTTTAAGGTGGGATACTGTATCAGCATCAGGAAAGGCAAACTGCCAATTTATAGTTTCAGGGACACCCGGATGCCTCCTCCTTGCTTCTCATCAGATGAAGAAAATATTTTTGGGAATGTCGGAAGCCCTATAGCCATCTCTCCCATTTCCCCAAAGCCACAGGATCCCTTTATCAGTACTCAGTTTAACTTAGCTTTCCTCGAGCACCGACTTTTGGCCACCCCCACAATCCATTCCCTCATCCCCCACAGTGACTTCTGTAATGTACTGCCTTCTCTGAATCCCTCACATCCTAACAAAGACGTTCGGTGTCAAATCTTCAGGATTGTTGGACAATCATGGGGCTTTTCCATCTTCCTCGCCTTCTGCAATCCTCAGACGGATGAGCCAATCATGAGCTGTCTCCTGGTCCAGCGTGAATTTGTAGTTTGGGGACAAAGAGAGACAAGGACATTAGAAGGTGAGTCAAGGGGTAGAAACTTATTCAATCGTGTAGTTACCAGCAGATGTAGTTACCTGTACACTTGTACCATGTTTGTCATCTTGAAAAGACGACGGAGAACTACCACTTGCTTGCCAGTGCAAGCTGGTTGCACTATTCGAAGAGAAGGTCCAGCAGCTAGAGGCCAGCATATCGAACAGCAACATATTAAGGAGCTTGAGCTATTCTTGGGACAGAGCGGAAAATACTATTCCAGGTCCAACAAGAGACGGGACACTTCTGAGGATGAGTCACTTCCCAACTCTGGAAGGTCAGGGGGATGTGTGGAGGAATGTGACGCAAAGGAGTAGAAGCCAGGGATCGTCAGGGAGAGTCTCTTATTGACAATCAATTTGAGGCTCTTTCAACCTCACACCTCATGAGCATCAAGAGGAACATGGTTCACCTGCGGATCTCTCCCTATCTAACTGATGAGATACAGATCAGGTACATGTTTTAAGGGGATGAAACAGGCTGAGAGAGAAGCTCCTTGTACTAGGGAAATTCTATAATTAGAAATACAGAGGGATGGATTTGTGGATGGACTGATAACCGTATGGTATTGCCTAGACTGCCAGGTGCAAAGTTTGCAGACATCACGAGAAATCTAGATAGCTTGTTAGAGTGAACTGGGAAGGAGCCAGGTGGTCGTGGTACACGTTGGGTACCATGACGTCGGGGAAAGCAAGCGTGTCAGTCTTGGAGCCAATTCAGATTGTTAGGAAGAAGACTGAAGTCCGGATTCCAAGGTAGCATTTTCAGAAGTGCTACCTGTTCCTCGTGCTGGACTCCCACCAGGCAGGCATAGTCAGGAAGCACTCATGCGGGATGAGGTGATGTGTCGAGAGAGGGCTTTTAGATTGTCAGGAATGGAGAACATTTTGGGAACAAGCCAAACTGTTCAAGGAGGGATGGGTTGACTTGAATAGATGGGACTGATTGTTGGCAACAACCTCAAAAAGGCCGCAGGAGTTTTAAACTGATAACTGGGGGAAATCGACGGAGCTGAGTGGCATCCGGTCGGAACACCTCATCCCTGGGGCATGAGGATGGAGGAGGGTAGAGAATTGATAGAGATGACATAGCAGGTATTAGCACTGGGAGAATAATGGAATGTGGATAGTTTGTCTACTGAAAATAAAAAAAGCTGGGTGGGGGGGGGGAGAACATGCAGCAGTGTTGTGAGGGACCCACTGTACAGGTGCTTTACTCCAATGCTCGATGCCTCCGAGCAAGATGGGACAACTTGAAATTTGGAGCTAGGGTTAACATGATATATAATAGCAATAAACAGAAACCTGTGGAATGTGTGAGAACCTAGTGGGATATCAGCAATCCCAGGTTTATAAAAATCTTTAGAAGGGATAGAGAGGGGCGAGTTGGAGGGGGACGTGGCATCTATGTCAAAGAGGGGTTAAAAATCCAAGCAGAATGGAGATTGACAGAGGGTCTGACTGCACCATATTGAATCAATGTGGGTTACTTAAACTACCAGAGTCAAGAGTATATGATAGTTGGGGTATTCTATCGGCCACCAGATCAAAAACTTGAGGGGTTGACCTTAAATGAGGAGAGAAATCATGGAGGAGTTTAAGAGGGATAGGATGTAATCCATGGGGCTCTGCTTCAGTTATCCCCTCATTGACTGGGCCATATGTGAGCTCGGGCGAAGGAAAGAGAAAACCGGGTTTTTTGACTTGCTGAATGACTGTGTCTTAGAGCAACTTGTAATGGTGGCCAACCCGAGAACAAGCAACTTTGGATCTAATATGTGTAACAATCAGGAATCATGGTCAGGGATGTGAATGTCATGAGCCTCTGGGGACGGTGACCCATGCTGCTTATCTCCTTTGCCATGCATGTTGGAGAAGAGTGTTTGTCAAGGAAAAATAGACATAAAAAACCTTGATTTTCGAACCCTTGATTTTTTGAAGGGCAAACTGCTAAGATGAGGAAAGTAGTTAGAAAGAAAATTGGAGGGAAGGTTGGAAGAATCCAATCTCTTCAGAGTGCCTGGAGCCTGTTTAAACAACGTTAATAGAAGCCAGACACCCAAGAAGAAGAGCACATGAAGTCCAAGAGGGTGCGGCATGGTTTAACGAGTGGAGTTAGAGAGGCTCCTTAAAGCACAAGGAGAGGTCTTTCTGTAAACTGGAATCCTTCCCAAATGTAAGGAAAAAAAAGGAACACAAACTCTGGAAAAAGAAATGTAAGAGATGATAAGAGAGGCAAAGAAAGATTTTGAGGGAACGCATGGCTAGCATTATAAGGGTAATAATAAAAGCTTCTTTAAATATGATTAGAAGTAGAAAACTGCCAGAGAACCGTAGGCTCTGGTGGTGAGGGAGGAAAGAGGGGTGGTAAGGAGGGACTTGGACCATTGCAGGAGAAAATTAAATGAGTTCTTTGTTGGATCAGTCTTCACGACAGCAGACCTTGAGCAGATTCCGCTGCCTGAAACGGCCCCTCTTGACTAAAGAATTAAATCATATACAGGTTAAAGAGAGGATGTTTAGGACTAATTGATAAATTGAGATTAACAAGTCACGGCCCAGATCAGGATACGAAGGATTATTAGGGAATTAGAAATGAAATTGCAGATCTCTTAACGGTAATATGCAACATTGTCTCTTAAAACGGCCGCAGTGCGGGAGGATGGAGGATAGCAGATGTCACACAATTTTTAAAAAAGGCAGGAGGGAGGTGGGTGCCGCGGAGGGCTACCAGGATGGTTGAGGGTTTGGAGGAATGTCTTATGAGGAGACGGCTTAGGGTAAAAACTGGAAAGGGTTTAGCTCTCTAAAAGAAGACTGAGAGGGATATGTTAGCTATGTTTAAATATTTGAAAGGATGTCATATTGAAGAGGGAACAGGTTTGTTTGCATGGCTTCAGAGATAGGACTCGGGCAATGGTTTCAAACTACAGAAAAGAGATTCCATTTGAACATTAGTGAAAAACTTATGAAGTTAGAAGCTATTTCGCAGTGGAATATGACTGCGCGGCGCGGTGGTTGAGTCTCATTCTTTGGAGGTTTTTTTTAAGCAGATGTTGGATGGCATCTGGTCGAGAATATTGTGCAAGGGGGGTTCTGCATGGCAGGGGGTTGGATAGATGGCCTGAGGTCTCTTAACTCTATGATTCTTGATTCTATGACCCGGGGAAACTAAGGCCAGTTAGCTTACCTCGTCCAGGAAGTGGTGGAAAGCTCATCCAGTGAAAATCTTAAAACACATAGAAGAACAAACCTTGTGACAGAAAATCAGTATGCCTTCTGTAAGGGTAAGTCTGTCTGACAAAACTTTTAGGAATTTGTTTTAAAAGGTCAACAGGCATGTGGATTTGGGGAGAACAGTGGATATGAGTCCTATCTGGATTTTCAACACGGCTTTTTTGACACAGTCCCTCACAAAGGCTGCTGAGAAAGAAATATAGATAGTCAGGGGATAAGAGGGTAGGTCCTTCTTATGGATGAGAATGGTTGAGATCAGGAAAAAAAGAGAAGGTGTCAATGGGAAATTTTCACAATGGAGAGAAGTGGAAAAGCGGTGTGCCCAGGGATCTTGTCTGGACGGTGTGCTTTTCCATCTGTTTCATAAATGACATGGGAGACAGGGATAACAGGAGGTGGCCAAGTTTGCAGATGGACACAAAACTTTCCGTGTGGTAAAACCAGAGATATTGTGAAGAGCTAGAAGGACCTCTCCAAACTGGGGGGATATGGGCTGTGCAATGGCAAATGAGTTTTATGTAGCAAATGGTAAAAGTATTTATTTTTTTTATAATAATAATTTTTTTTTGTTTTAATATAGTAGTATAATTTATATATAATTTTTTTTCTATATATATTTAAAGCATATTGGTAACAAAAATTCAAAACTTTATCTATCAACTCTGGCTCTGAGTTATCCGTGATGGGATCAGGAAAGAGTTCTTGGTGTGTTGGTGCACAGCTCACTGAAGGGGTCTACAATGTGTGGCAGCGGTGAACGAAGGCCAATTCCATGCTAGGGATTATCAAAAAGGGGATTGAAAATAAACAGCCAACATTATAATGCCATTATACAAAACAAGTAAGGCGCACCTGGTGTTTGTGTACAAATTCTGGTCAACTGCATCTCATGAAGGACATAGTGAAAAACTGGAAAAGGTGCAGAAGATGAGCGATAAAATAATTACTGGGCTGGGGCACCGCCCTATGAGGAGAA
Source organism: Phrynocephalus vlangalii (assembly GCA_037367305.1). Lineage (NCBI taxonomy): Eukaryota > Metazoa > Chordata > Lepidosauria > Squamata > Agamidae > Phrynocephalus > Phrynocephalus vlangalii. The sequence goes on along the minus strand of JAWVWN010000938.1, from coordinate 4,314 downwards.
GGTAAACATTTGGGGCTCTTTAGTCTGGAAAAAAGGCGATAAGGGGGGAGGGATTTGACTTGAGGACGTACAAAATAATGCGGGCATGAGTAAGTGGATAGAGGGAAGCTCTTCTCCTCTCACAAAATACCAGAAATAGGGGTATCCACTCAAAGCGGGGCTGGGAGGAGTAAGAACAGACAAAAGAAAAAATTTTTTCACCAGCGCATAGTTAGTCTGTGGGAAACTCCCTGCCACAGGATGTGTGTGATGGGCATCTGGCTTGATGCTTCAAAAGGGGATTGGACAGATTCTGGAGGAGGAAAGGGTCCATTACTGTTTACAAACATGATGGAGATTGTGTAATCGCCAGGCTTGAAAAACCAGGGTACTTCAAGGGCCAGATGCAGGGGGTGGTATCAGGCGGCAGAATATCTAGTCTATGTACTCCCAAAACGATCTGGTGGGGCACTGTGAGAGACAGGAGTGACTGGATGGGCATTTGGCCTGATCAGCATGCCTTTCTTATGTTTTCTTATGTTATTATTAACACACTACTGCAAGCATGGTCAAGCAGCCATATTAATTCCCTTTGAACATCTACAAAACATTCTGTATACATTAAAAAGCAACACAAAGAAAAAATAAACCCGAGGCCGTTGATTGTTTTTTACCCTGAGCTGCCCTCAATTTGCCCGTGGCAGCGCGATGGACAGGAGCTTGCCATCAGGGATTGTGGCTGGTCTCATTTCCACACTATTGTTGGTGAGCAGTTGTTGATGGGTGTGTGTTTGAGTATGTCCAACTGTAGATGAATCTAGCCTCCAAGAAGGGAAATACTGTTTGTCAGAAATGAGTGCAGTTCTCAGTGAGACGGTATGAACTGATTTGTAATCTGTCAAGAACAACATTGTGTTCCATATGGGGGGGGTGTCTCTATTTAGTTGAGATTCTTGAGGGTAAAACATTTTAAACAGTATGACCCACAATATCTGGGCCTCATTTCCTGATGCATTTTTTTAGATTCTGGTTCACAATAAAGTTAGCTAGAATAATTGCACCTGTAGAATAAAATCTAAAGGGGTTCTTGTTGTTTAGCAATCTACAAGTGCATGTGAGTTATAGATGGATGGATGCAGTGAACAGTCAACCTGAACAGGCCTGCAGTGAAGCCAATTGTATTGAGACAGAACAAAGGGTGAGCAGACAAAAACTGCCCGATGAGACCTTGATGCCAGATGGGCGGTATAAAAATCCAATAATATGAAATTTAAATGTGAATCAAAATCAAATTGGCTTTCTGTTTTGGTGTTGTTTATACCGTGTGTGTGTGTGTGAATATATTTTATATATATATATGCATGTTAGGGTGGATTCGGGTTTCTTCCCGTGTAGGAAATTGGGTTGTTTTGGCGACGTCTTCGACGAGGTCTCAATCGTTCATCTTCAGGCTGGTGTTCTTGCTTCTTTCTTCTTGAAGCAAAGCGGTGATCTCTGTTGATGTCCTTCAAAATAACTGCTGGGGGGTGTGAGGTTTGCTTGTCTGTTGCTGATTGTAGGTTCCTTTGTTCTTTTGTGATCTTGCATGTTGTGGCTGAGGCGACGTTAAGGGAATAATGCTGGGGGTTAGATGGTGTTTAGGAGAATCCGGTGTGGGTGAGGTGCTGGATGTGTGTCTATCAGACTTTTGTTTCTTAACGACCTTGGTGTAAGGCTTTTCTGGCCTATTGAAGCATCTGGGATTTGGTTGGAGTGTGGGTCCTGTGTCTTGTGAATTCATTTTTGGTTCTGGCTACGTGTTCTGTGGTCGCCAATGTTTTGTTGGAGGGGCGTGTGTAAGTGTTGATACATGTGGGTGATGGAGTGGGGTGGTAGCTAGTGTAGATGGTTGCCGTCGTGGTTTTGTTATTGGATCGGTGGTTCGTTTCATCTGTGGGGAGGCTGGGTTATGTGTTGGTTGTGGATGGAAAGGTGGTGGCATCTTGTGTCCTTTTGGACCTGGGGTGGGGGGGGGGGGTTTTTTTTTTTTTCAGTCTTTGTGACAGAGGCTCGTCTGTTGGACCAGGGCGAGTTTCCAGCTGTCAGGCAAGCGGGAGGGTGTCATCAGTTTATTATGTTGTTTGGGTGTTTCTCTTTTCAATGGTTCATGGATTATTCGACTGATTGAAGTGTTCGTTTTGGAGATGAGTTTGGTTCTTTCAAATCAATTTCATGACCGTTGTTTATATGTGCTGGAGAAAGAGAGGGAAGATTTTTTTCTTTTTTGACTGCGTTTTTTGGTGTGTTCTGCGAGATGCGTGCGCTTATTCTCTGTTTGTCTCTCCGATGTATGTGGCTCCCGGGCAGGACTTTGCATGGTTATTTCGTAGACTCCTTGGTTTTCTAGCTCAATCTTGTCTTTGAGGTTTCTTAAAATGATGGGCTATCTTTTTGGTCAGGCAAAAGGCTGTCTTGATTATTGTGTTTGTGGAGATTTTGCTGATTTTGTCTGTGGTGCCTTTGATGTAAAGGAGGAGGGCAGTGCCGGTTGTTTATTCTGTTCTTGGTTCTTGGGGGTGTTTCTTTTTGGCTTAGTTGGTCGATGGTGTTTTTTTGAAATCGTTCGCAATTAAGCATTCGAGAGAGGGTGTAATTCAGTTTTCTTGGTGGTCTTTGTTCGCGAGGGTTTTGGTTTGGAGATGAGGGTTTTTTGCTACGGAGTTGATCTGTGCGGGTGGGGGTGTGTGATTGTGCATTTAAAGTCGTGGTTTTGTAAGTGTTTTTTTCCGGTAGTTGGTTATGTCTAAGTGCGTCGGGTTTTTTTTAAGATTAGGACGTCCAGGATGGGAAGTTGTTGTTGGCTTATATTTTCATAGTGAATTGTATTTTGGGTGTTTGGCTGTTGAGATGTGTGAGGCGTTGGTCAGTTTTATCTTTCCGTGTGGGCAGATAACAAAAGTTGTCGTCAAAATATCTGAGCAGGTTTGGGTTATGTTCGGGACTTCTGTAAAGCATCCTCTACATCAAATAAATTATAGTTGGTTTCGAAAGTGTTCATATATAGGTTTGTGATGACGGTGAGAGGGGTGATCCCATGGGTGTGCTCCTTCTATCTGTTTGTATCTTTGTCATTGTGATGAAGATTGTGTTGGTTAGCAGTGTGGTCGATCTAGGATGTGCTTGGGGGGTTGAATTTGTTTGTGGATAGCTGTAAGGCTTTTTGAAAGGGGCACTTGGTGAAGAGGCAAACAACATCGAAGCTCACGAGTAGGTCTTTGGGGTTGTGGGGTCTTGTTTTTTTTATAATTTCTATAAAGTGGAACGAGTTTTTTTTACTTATGAAGTGGGGATTTGCATAGGGCTGGGTTGTTTGGCAAGAAATTTGGGGGGTTTTTGTAGAGGTGAGCCTATGGAGTGATTGGGTCTGAGAGGTGTTTTTTCCCTTTGTAAATTTGGGGGGGCCCGGGTAGAGCTTGGGGATCTGGATGATTTCTTTTGGGGGATGATGCTTGGTTTGATTTCTTCATTTAAAAGGGAGAGGCTTTTTTTTTGGGGTTTTTTTTGGGGGGGTTTTTTTCCAAAGGTAGGTGGTGGGGTCTGTGTTCAAAGGTATGTAAGAGGGTTTTGTATTGGGTTGGATAGTTTGGCTTGGTAGTCAGATGTGTTCATAACCCCTGTGGCATTGCCTTTGTTGCTGGGAGAATTATTATTTGTTGTCTTTCCTTTAGGTTGGTGAGGGCTTTTTGTTCTTCTTTGTGTAAAATTTCTTCTGGGTGGTTTGTGGGGGCAGAGGACATTGGTGACTTCGAGTCTGATTTTTTTTGGCTTACTGGGTTGATTTTTGGGTTTGGCTGGCTTCCACTCCGCTTTTTATGTTTTAGTGGGGTTTTTGTTGGGGGCAACTGCAAAGTTGAATCCTTTTTGGGAAAAGGGCTTTGGTCTCTTTCGTTTGGGGAGTGTTTTGTTGATTTTTGTTATGGAAAATGTTTGTTTCATGGGCTGCTGTGGGGGGGGGGGGTTTGGGGTTCTGGCGTTTTTTTCCCGTTTGTGGAGTTTGTTGGTGTGTGTGTCTGTCTTTGTGGGAGGTCTCTGTTTCAGCTCTCCAGGCGGGAGTTGCTTGGGTTTGTTCCAGAGTGGTTTGGGGGGATTTTGGGTTTCTGAGTTTGAGGGTTGGGGAGTGAGTAGGTCTTGTTTTTTTTGATTTTAGTAGGTATCTTTTCCTGTGTAGTTCGCTTTGATTAGGGGTAGTTTTGTTCTTTTCAGGATCCTTTCCTTTTGGGTGGGGGGTTTTTTAGTGGAATTTCAGTTGGAAGTTGTGGGGGTCACATTTTTGTTCGGCAGTTGCGTAGGAATGCA
>JAWVWN010000937.1:0-16534 GCA_037367305.1 Phrynocephalus vlangalii | reverse complement strand
TGACTTAGTCCAGGCTTTGACTTACACCCGGGACCCCCGGGTAAAGGGGTATAGATCAAGCATATATAGCTATTTTATAACCCCCAGGCATTGGCAAGCCTCATGTATTCCAAAACAGCATATCCCAAACAATGTAAGCCACACAAGTTATATATTTAGAAGTAGAAATACTAATAAGCAATTGTATCCATGTATATCCTGTCCTGCAAACAAACTCTGGTCAAGCTTTTCCGGTTTAAAAGCAGGCCACTGAGAGAAAAGGACTTCCGTTACAAAATTGGCTGAGCCAGTAACAAAATTCAAAGGTCTAATTATTTTTGTAGCTGTGATGTTTTACACAGTTAATTGTATGTAAGCCAGCCAAGAAAACCTTATCTTTGTTTTGAGAGCTCGCTGCCTGGGGCAGCTGGCATGCATCACTGTCAACACAGGCACTCCTGAACACTCCTAGCTCCGTGTAAGTCAGATCAAACACCACAGCAATTAAGAACCCAGGAATACATTTAATTGGTGTCAGGAATACAAAATAAATGGCCAAAGATGTCAATTAATGTTTAAAGCATGTAATATATGTATGTGACGTAAATTCGGACGGGCGGGGGAAAGAGGAGCGAGAGTGAGTCAATAAAACACGCTGCATTTCTTTGTTCAGTGGACTTCCCACTCGCTCTGCAACCGAGAGGGATTTCCCTGGTTGACAACCAAAAAAATAAAAAATCACTATCCTGACATAAAAGACACACACAGCTCATTGCATATAGCAGCGTCTATACCTGCAGGAAGTCGAACCAGAATTGCTGTTCCTTTCACCGGCGCAAGGCACTGGAATGGGCGGCAGCCACAACCCAGCATCGCGGCTGCCGCCTCCAAACTGCTCCTGCCTTCTTCCCCTCCTCCGGCAGCGGCGGCTTCGGCGAGGCCAGCTCAGAGCACCTGGAGCTGGTCCTCGGCCTCACCGAAGCCGCCGCTGCTGCCGGAGGAGAAGAAGGGCCAGGAGCTTGGGACTGGCCTCGCTGGTTAGACAGTCGGCTCAGTCTTGTAAAAAATGTGGCTGCAGAAGTCATGGAAGCATTTTAGTTGGGGAGCTGTAAAGTTATGGGACTCTAATGGTAAGCATAGAGTTGTTCAGAACTTGGAACGTCAGGTTAAAAATCAGTAAAACTTAAATGTTATACATTTGTTGCCATGAAACATAAACAAGTGAAGGCATATAACTTGTGGACTATAATTCCACTGCCTCCTCCTCTCTTTGAAGAGACATTTCATTTACATCCCCAGAAGGAATCTCCTATCCCAGTCAAATTTGTGTTAAATTACTGTTTTCGGGGGTCTTTTTCATCATCTGGAACGGATTAATCCGCTTTCCCATTACTTTCTATGGGAAACATTTGTTTGACTTAAGTCATGTTTGACTTAAGTCTAGACCACTGGAACGGAATTAATGACATAAATCAAGTTTCCACTATACCAAATCTGGGTTTGTATTATAAAGCGGCTGCCATGACCTGGATTAGGGATTGGATCTTTAAAGTCAAATCAGAGAATTCTGCACCTTGAATGTCATGACTTAGATAAGGGATGGCATCACTACCTTTGGAATAAGAGCAGCTTACCAACATCTTTTTAAAAGGCATTGGATAAGAAATGTTTTGATTAAGGTCTGGTTGCCCTTAAAAGCCTTATTTTATACTAAAGCTCCATGGTGGTTATCTCCCGTGAAGCTATCTTGGGACTCTCGTCAGTCAAATTTTTAACTTATAAACAACTTTTAGATAAAGATCGGACTTTGAAATCTTTAAAACAGCTGACACTAGAGGGACATAAAATAAATTGGTGGAACTATCAACAGATACACTCTCACTACAAAAATATAACCAAAGAAACCGGATTCATGGTAAATGAGATAGCCCTCGATAAAATATTATTTTCTGATGGGAAAAAAGCTCTTAGCAAATTTTATAACCTTTTGTTAAACAAGAAAACTAATGAAATACTGGTTAAAGACTGTATGATAAGATGGGCAGAAATTTTTGGTTATCCAATACATTTTGATAAATGGGACTCCCTATGGAAAATGGTTAAGCAGTTCAAAGCAATATCTTATAAAGAGAACTGTTATAAGATGTTTTATAGCTGGTACCTTTCTCCACATCGTCTGTCTAAAATGTATAATTGTGACCCGAGGTGTTGGAAATGTAAACAGAATCCTGGTTCCTTTTATAACATGTGGTGGACTTGTAAAGAAGCGATTGCATACTGGACTGTGGTAAAGAGCTTTATAGAGAGAGCTCTGAAAATTAAGTAAGAGCTTAAACCAGAACTTTTCTTTCTTAATATAGTAGGCATGTGTATCTCGCAGGATCAAAACTATATTTTACAACATATAATTGTAATAGCTAGGATCCTGTACGCACAGTTTTGGAAGCAATCTGAAATCCCAGCAGAGGAAAATCTGCGTGGCAAGATAAGAGACTGTATGGAAATTGATAAATTAGCCGGTTATCTGAAAGGAGACTACGAAGAAACTTTCGTAAGAAGATGGCAAGGTGTGGCATTGACACTGATAATTATTAGGCTAGTTGATGGTATATGGTACTTGGTCTTTGTTTTTTGATCTGTATTCTATATATTCATTTCTTTCTCCTTTCCTTTCCCTTACTTTTCCCTTTCCCATTCCTTTTTCTCTTAATTGAAACCAATAAAACCTTAAAATAAAAAACAAAAAAAGGAAAAAGGAAGGTGGAAGGAAGAAATTGGAATTAAAGGCAGAAATGAAGAAAGGAGTACACCCAATAGAATGGAAGGACTACATCTTCTCCAGAAATAAACAGTCCTCGGAAGAAGGCACAGATGGGAGAGGAAGAACAGAAAGGATGCTGGAACCAGCGGCGGAAGGGGTTCGACATCCGTGTGGTGGCACCCAAGGTGCTCAGGACAACCCGGGGACCCCAACTGATTTGTGGACAGTTTGGGATACTTCCCAACCCAGGGAGACATTAGAGACCTAAGTTAACAGTTTGAAAGGAGTCCTTGCTTTTCAAACAAGTTGAACAGTTCATGCCTTCAGAAGTTGTAGTTCACTCTGTTAAAGATAGTTCTCATAAAGACTTTTTGCCAAATATGCCGTCTCCATTAGTCGTGGGCTCTCCAGGGAGGAATCGCCTCAGAGGGAACCTCACCTGATGACTGAGAACCTCCACAGAGCTGAAGAGCAGAAGGGTTTCCTGAGTTAAAGCTGTCAGACAAAGTGGGAACACCTTTATCCTAACCCAAACCCCTAAAACTCAGAAGGCAGCAATAAAGGGAAATTAAAGAAATTAGAATTAGATGTCCCCAAGATCAAAATCACCCAACTCTTGTCATGTTGAAAAATTGCATCATTGGAAGCGTGGTGCTGAGGAGGCTGGCGGATCCCCTGGGTAGCCTGGAAAAGAACACGCGAGTCCCAGATCAAATCAGGCCGGAACGCTCTCCGGAGGCAAAAAAGGACCAAACCGAGGCTCTCCGATTTTGGGGCCCATCGTGAGCTGGGAGGAATCTCGGGAAAAATACAGTCAATGAGGAAAAGGAAGACTCTTAACTCCAGAAAGGAATCCACGGCTTGAGGTTGCAAGAGCTGAGGGAGGCTTTTCACAAGAGGACATTCAGGAGGAGGCCCTGTCTTCCAGGGAACCGGATCACATGCGGAAACAATGCCTCAGCGCAGGTGCCTCCGGGAGAACAGAACAAGGGGGACCTGACCAACGGCTGAGCTTGCCCGCAGGTAGCCAGAGGGTGCCCCCTTTTTCCCCTGCCCATCCTGCCCATCCCTGCCGCCTCCCTCCCACCTCTGAGTGTCCACGCACAGAAACTAAAATATGTTGCCCAAGGACACACAACCCCAATCCTGCCAGGACAGAAATTCCTTCAGCTTTAAAGGGGGCCCAAAACAACAGTTTTTTTCCAGCTTTGCTTTGTTCCCTTTTTCTTTTTTTTCCCCCCAAACATCATATTAGGCTCAATTTCTATTCATAGTGATAAGGATTCATTTTTAAAAAAATAAAATTTGAGCCAGACCGTGTTTTTAAGGAGTACCACGAGGAGAAAATGCTGAAAGTGCATCTGCAGAAATTGGTTGAACCATGAATGTCTTTGGTCTCTTCCTGCTCTCATCCCACAACCCCCCCCCAAGTCCTCCCATAGTCCAAAGTCTCTGAAGATGATGTTGCCATGAACCAGCCCTTTCTCTGAGTGCGAGGACTTATACATAATAAAGGGGCATCTCCACCCCAACCCCCCACCCCACCCCCCCCATGGAGCCAGCAGTTTCTTCTGGAGAGGAACAGGGGCTATTGTTTTTGGAAGAAATTTGGGCTGGATCCTAGCCTTGCTGGGCCCCAGGGGTGACAGGTGCTGTGGCTGGCTTAGATGGCTTGGGAAGCAGGAGGACCCCTATGAGCCCCCCCACACACACACACATCCATTGACGGAAGGATCTAAGCTGGCAGCCAGCTCTCCATCCAACACAGACACACTCAAGTCACATGTCAAGGCTGCCACGAGGGGAAAACAGACAGCAACAAGGAAGTCAGAGAAAAGACGTCAACTGGTGAGTGAGAGCTTTGCAAGAGGCGCAGGGGGTGGAAGGGGAAAGAGGAAGCCAGCCCTGGCCCAGAATCTGCACCCACGGGAGCACACTCAGCCCCACTGCTGCAATGGAAGGCCAAGCAGCACTTGCTTGGCACACAGATGCATGCAGGGCAGAGGCTGCCACGATGTGCCGGACCCTCTGGCAACCTCCGGGTCCAGGCCTGATGGCGCTCAGGGTGCGCTAGCTCTGAGCACGGCTGCCTCGGGCTGTTCTGCCCCTTGCAGCAAATCTCAACAGCTGGGGGCAGCAATGACTGCAGGCTCCCTGAAGCCCCGCCCAACAGGTCCCGGGGCCCCAGAGGAAGTCCCCTCATTCTCAGGCTGTGGCTGACGACAACAGCCAGTTTCTTCTAGAAGGCAGGGGATGTCCCCAAACATTTGGCCTGCCCTCTTTGGGAACCCAGGGCTAAAAAGAACCTTTTTACAAGATTGCACAAGCTGGGGAAGTTTCTCCACCACCCTCAGCACGCCTGACTAACTAACATTTAACTGGATTTTTTTTTAAAAAAACTACAGTATAGTTTTGTATAGTGCATAAATCCTGTGAGCACAGTGTACTTGTAATAGTTGTGTGCTGCCTTGGATCCCCTGTGGAGAGAAAGGTGGCATATAAATAAAATAAATAACAGAAACAACGACTCCCACAGCCCCTTTGTAACTGGCAAACTAGGCTTGGGAAATTCTGGGAATTTTGGTCTAAATAAACACTGGAGTGCTAAAGGGTTCACCACCACTGTCACAGGACAACGGGGCGGGCCCTGGGCATATGTTACCAGAACCCTTAGCCCCACTGATCAAGCAGCACAGCAAATTATCAATCCACATAGATTAAAAATGGATAATCAATATGAGTGTTCTGTGAACAGTGGGGACAAGATGCACTTTCTAGTCGTGGGTGGGGGTGGTGGGGCTTCCTTGGGCTAAGCCAGCTGGGCTCCGGCAGGTGGGTGAGAAACAGACTCCTCTTCCTGTCCTCCTCTGACTGAGCACTGGAGCACCGGGGAACCCTTCCCTGAGAGGAGACCACTTCCTCCTCCTCCTTCTTCCCACAGAGCTCTTGGAAAGAAGCCATCCCACATTTGGCTCTTAGAGAGTGAAGATGTGACTCCTTGATATCTGTCCTTCTCGGCCTCAGCCTGTGGGCACAAAGGACAGGGACTGTAAGGGAACCCAGGGGTTGGGGAGCGTCTTTGGCCGAGAAATTCCTGAGTCCCTGTGGGTTCTTTTAAGAAAACAAATGATATGAGAGCATCAAATTAATGAAAATCCCTTTATTCACTATCTAAGTTACAAAAAGAAAAAAAAAACAGCTTATAAAAATCAACAAAAAATATAAAAATGCTTATCAGATACTATCATATAATATTGCTTAAAAATAATAAAATCTAAGATATTCTTACTAGCTTAATACATGTAAATTTCAAAGCCTAGGCTGGCTAGCCCCTAAATTTAACTGCCTACATCTTGAAGCTGGATTCCAAGCCAATCCCCTCTCTCATATAGCCTAAGTATAAACTTTTCCCAGCTGCGACATTTCCCAGAGGCACGTGAAACAATTGTCCAATGGTAGCTGATCAATCTTCTGTACAACTTGGCTTGTTTTGACTGGGCAATTTGCATTCCTTTGATATGCATTTGGTGAAAGCTGAAAAAAGTGCAGTTAATATTGAGCCTTAAAAAAATCACACTGTATCCCATCATGCTAATTTTTCCTTCATGCTATGTTGTTGCATTTTAAATAGAGTTAAAAAACATTTCAGAGGGCTAGTCCCTCTGAAGTCCGCTGGGTCCCGCAAAAAACCGTAAAAATCCAACGCGAGAGAAATCCGAGGAAGTACTGAGTTTATTGGTACCCAAAAAAAGCAGTAGGGTGGACACCTGCCTTCCAACCGGGCTAAGATGTCCGACCCTGGACACGCGAAGAGCCCCAACTTTTAATTGATTTTACCCCCCTCCTCTCCCTGGGTGGCGCCAGTCCCCGGATTGGCTGGGGGGCAGTTTTTAAATGATCCAATCAGAAAGTTCCCGGGGGGTTTGGGCCCAGGGTGGTCCTGGGTGGCCCCTGGCCGGCCGAAACCAGGTGCCTATGCAAATGTTAATGAGTCCAAGTATCCCTTACTGGAACCATCCGGATGACACAATAGGGCGAGGAAGTGTTTGCATTTTCTCTGGGGGGGACAGGTAAACCAAAGGAATCATAAATCAATAATGGGTAGAGGAGACATTTTTTCAAGTCATGGGGGGCCAGGAAGAAACCCATGGGATTAAGAACATAAGAACATAAGAACATAAGAAGAGCCATGCTGGATCAGGCCAAAGGCCCATCTAGTCCAGCTCCTGTATCTCACAGTGGCCCCCCCAGATCTTTGGGAGCGCATGAGACTAGATATCTGTCTCCTGATACCACTCCCCTGCATCTGGCCCTTGAAAAAACCTGGTTTTTAAGCCTGGAGATTACACATCTCCATCATGGTTTGTAACCCTTGATGGACTTTTTCCCCCAGGAACTGTCCAATCCCCTTTTGAAGGCATCCAAACCAGATGCCATCACCACATCCCGTGGCAGGGAGTTCCATAGACTAACAACGCGCTGGGTGAAAAAAATATTTTCCTTTTTTTCTGTTCTTTCCTCCCCGCCCTCAATTTGAGTGCATGTCCCCTAGTTTCTGGTATTTTGTGAGAGGGAAAAGAGCTTCCCTCTATCCACTTTACTCAGCCCTGCATTATTTTGTACTCTCAATCATATCCCCCCTCAGGCGCCTTTTTTCCAGACTAAAGAGCCCCCCAAATGTTTTAGCCTTTTCCTCATAAGGGACGTGCCCCAGCCCATAATCATTTTGGTCACTCTCTTCCCGCACCTTTTCCAGTTCCACTATGTCTTTCTTGAGATGCGGTGACCAGAATGTACACAATACTCCAGATGTGGCCTTACTCTTGTTTTGTATAATGGCATTTATAATGTTTGGGTGTTTTATTTTCAATCCCCTTTTTGATAATCCCTAGCATGGAATTGGCCTTCTTCAAATGCTGCCAAAACATTGGGTAGACACCTTCATGGAGCGTCCACCAACACACCAAGATCCTTTCCTGATCTGTCATTGATAACTCAGTGCCCATGAGTTGATTGATAAAGTTTTGATTTTTCGCCCCAATAGCATTACTTACATTTTGGGTACATTAAAACGCATTTTGCCATTTCGTAAACCCATTCCCCCAGTTTGGAGATCCTTCTGGAGCTCTTCCCCAATCTTCTCTGGTTTTTAAACCCCATGGAAAAGTTTTGTTCATCTGCAAACTTGGCCACCTCACGCTTATCCCTGTCTCCAGGTCATTTATGAACAGATTGAAAAGCAAACCGGTCCAGGACAGAGCCCTGGGGCCCCACCGCTTTTCACCTCTCTTTCCATTGTGAAAATTTCCATTGACCACCTACTCTTTGTTTCCTGGATCTCAACCAGTTCTCATGAAGGTGTCTGGGCAGTCATAAGAACATAAGTTACATAAGAACACAAGTCCTTTTTAAGGGGTATGAATGTAACAATGGGATGCTTTTCCCCAGGCGTTGAATAACAATCTGGGTTTGCAGGACAGGAATGTTGATCCTCCAAGGGGCAGCTGCAGAGATGCGTGTGGAAATCCTGGTGACGATTTGGGGTCCTCTGGATGATTCTGCCAGCCTGCCCAAACCGCCATAATGAAGAGTCCTTTCCCCCCTGCCAAACCCTTTTCCCCTCGCCCCAGATGGGTAGAGTGTAGAAATCAGAGGGTAGGGTAGGCACACGTATAAGCGCACGCAGGGCGGATGAATGGTTGGAGAATAGGAGACATAGAAGCAGAAGGAAAAGGGGAGGAAGGGAGGGGGGGAAGCAGATGAGGGCACCCTGTTGGGGTTTAGAGCTTATGCCAGGCAGTCTTAGTTGGTAGGAAGCCCCTGATCCATGGGAATGAATGATTTAAATCATTCTCCTTGCTTGGCCAGAGCGGGGAGTAGATAATCTCTCAACTTGGGATCTATCCTGCCTAAGTTGTGTCCCTGGCTGCAGCCGTTGAGGCTTGGAAAATGAACAAAAAGGCCAAAGGGAAGGGTTAAAGCAGTTTAGGCAAAGCAAGGGTTAAAGAGGAGGCAGAAGGGGCTAGGTGACAAGGCTGGGAATTAGAGGAAGAAGAGCAAAAAGGAGTAGAAGAGGAAGGGTGGGAAAAGGTTAACAAGCCATGAAAGGGTTTTAAGTGGAATCCGGCTGTCTGTTTGACTGATTTTTGGGAAGGTAGTGAGCTACCTCCATAGGAAAGCATTAAGCAGGGATTCCCCAAAAAACATTGAGAAGAGGGAGGGGTTGGTCTACCCACATAGAAAAGTATTGTAGACCTGGACTCCCATAGGAAAGCATTGAAAAGGGGGGCGTTTGGTCCCACTGAGCCAATTCAATGGGATAAGGGTCGCAGGAGAGCTTATCTCGCTCCCCACTGTTTTACTGAGTCTCCTTGGCAATTGACTGCTGCAGGAGATTTGTTACAATTAACCTTTTTAAGTGGGTGTGAATTTGAGGCTTCTGCGCCGGGAATTTTCGGCTTTTAAGGCTTCTCAGCCACAGCAAGAGGTGGCTTCGTTTCTCCCGATAATCTCGAGAACGGTTTGGAGTTTTCTGAGCACGGGGGAAAAAAAGTAAATGCTTATGGGTGTGAGGGCCATCTTGGCGGTTCCGGCGGTCCCAGAACTGCTCCAAAATTACGAATTTTAATTTTTTCATCGCGACCTCCACAATGTCCCCAAACATCCTAATTTCCCTTACAGGGGCCAGAACATATTTTTGGGAATATTCTTTTCTTCTTTTTCATCTTTATCTTGCATTTAAATTTGGGGTATATTAGTGCCTTCTAGAGAACTGCTAGAGAAGTATGTAAGGGCGCTTTTACACGACCCCTAAGATCCGCTGTCACTTAAATTCAGACCAGAGATCTTAGGGGTTTGTCGCTCTTCGTGCTCCCCACCCCTCCACACTTCCTGGCTGCTGGCTGCGTGAGGGGAGGAGAAAAAAGAAGACAAAAGAATAAAGGCTTACTTTCCGGTGCCGGTGGAAGCTGCCGGGAGCCCCGTTTACTTCCTGGTTCCTTCTCTTAAAGGGGCGGGAGGCAAAAAACAACAAACAAAAAGAAGCGAGGAGAGCCCGGCACATCCCGCATCAAGATTTTCACACTTGGAGAGCAGGTTTCCTGAAAAGTGCGCTGGGACCCGCTTAGGTCGGCGGGTCGCACTTAATTTTCAGTAAACTCCGGAGCTGGTGGGTAAACAAAATTTTAAGCTCCGGAGCTGGGAGCCATTTGCGGCGGAGTTTAGGGGGCGTGTTTAAAAAGGGCCCCAATGAACTCTTTTATACCCTTTTAACCAAAGAAGCTTCTCGTGTGTTCATTGCTAAAGTGCTAGAATTTGCTGGAGGTTGGAGACTGGGGAACTTCTAAAGGTTGATTAACTTTCTTGTAAGCAAAGCCACGCTTCTGTTGCATACATTGAAAGGAAATTCAAGCGAAGTTCTAGTTCTGCCAACAAGGTGGCTAAAGCGCCCGGTCGGTCGGGACAAACTGAAAAGATCGCACTCGGCACTTCCAGGGCTGCGCTCTGGAGGGTTGGGTCCCTTGCGCTGTAAGGACCCAAAAGGTGTCCCTGCAGGGATGAAAGCGGCTTTCACCTCCCTGGGAGTCATGGCTGGATCCGCCAACCAGCAGAAGATCCAGGGAGGCCTCTGTTGGAGTATCAGATTTGGTACTTAAAGGGTTAAAGTCAAATCTGTTGTCATGCGCAGTGAAAATGTTGGAGAAGAGATAAAAACTCCAGGTTGTTTCAGTTAGTCAGTGCTGACTGAGGGCTGACTGAGTGGGAGTTAGAGTTTAGAGATAGTGAGCTCAGCTGTGTTAGCGTGTGTGTTGCAAGACGCTGAAATGCCGGCTTGTAGTCCGGGTGTAAATATATGAGTTAAGTGTAAATAAACTAGGCAGTAATTTATCTCAGACTGTCAGACTGATTTATTCTTGTACACTGGCAGAAGACAGTACGCTGTGCTAAATCTCCAGAAGAGAGAGAGCTACTCTGCTGACCCCTGAAGATTGTGAGATAGGCAGAGACACGCAGGGGAAGTGTGCTGGACCAGCTAAGATTCTCTCTCAGCTGTATGCTGGGAGAATTTTTTTGCTCAACGGCCGCTCAAAGCTAACAAGGGTTAGGCCCAGGTTTATGGACAGTATTACAAATTTGCCAGTGTCAAGAAAGCAGTACAGGAGTTAAAATGTGCGTGGTGAGAAGAGGGCTAAGGCAGAGAATGGAAGCCTGGAAGCCAAGTAACGCAGAAAATCTGACTGCAAGCAGTTTTTGCTGAGTTTGAGTATCAGTCTGGAGACAGAGAAAAAGGGTTGGGATCTCTTTGCTTCGGGGTACAGTCGGTATCAAAGCAAATTGAGGTCGCCCTCAACTGGAAGTCTACATTGGAGCCTCGAGGCTGTCTTGCTGGAAGGAGACGTGAGTAGCAGTCCCAGAGAGCCCATTGCTATTGGTAAATAGTAGAAAGGGGGATTGAAGCCCAAGATGGAGGAAGGACAGGAAAGTTTTTACTGTGCCATTCCAACGTCTCAATTCTGAGAACTATCGGGATTGGAGTGTTCGAGTTCAAGCTTGGCTGGAAGCCAGGAATTTGCTGACTGTTTAAGTAATTTTACCCACCGATCCAGCTCAGCTGCCCCAATCTGCCACAGCTGCTCAAAGAGCAGAAGCACTAGCCTCAGTGCGAAGGAATGCAAAAGCTAGGGCTATGTTGATTATGAGTTTAGACTCTAATCAGTTAGTTTATGTACAAAGTCTGAGAAATGCTAAAGAAATAATGGGACACTCTTGAAAGAGTACATCGCAGAACGACCCCAGGTGCAAGGGGTCCATTTGTACAGACAGCTGTTTGAGATGAAGCTAAAAGCCCGGGGGAGATATCAGAGAAACATATTGCTGCAATGGTGTCTATCTTCAACCAGTTACGTTCTATGGATATGGCTTTCACAGAAGACCAACAAGTTTGTGTTCTTCTGAGCTCTTTGGGACAAAAGTTATAACACGCTGTGTTTAACTATGGAGGCTTTACCTCAGGACAATTTCAATATGTCTTATGTGCCCAGGATGTCTTGTCCATGAACAGCAACTGAGAGCCAATGAAGGTGGGCGAAACAAAGGGAATGCAGGCTGTTTAACCCCAGGAGAGGGGGAAATGAAAGTCTACGTAGCTGCAAGGAAATGTTTCAGGTGTCAATCAACAAGCCATGTTTTTGAAAAATTGCCCGCAGTCTCCAAACTCCAAGGTTAACTCCCATGGCAACCAGATAAGAGACAGTCCACAGCGTGGGTTGCTGAGGCAAGCTACAGCTGAGAGAGGCAAGCGCGGATATAGAAGAAGAGAAAGCAGCGCACGCCATAATGTCGGTGTCTATGCAATGTTTAAGAAAAAAATCTTCAAGCAACTGTGTTTTCATTTTAGACAGTGGAGCCTCGCATCATCTAGCCCACCTGGTGTTCAGAATGAGAATTGCAGGAAACTTTCTCAACCAAAGAACATTACAATGGCTAATGGGCAGAAAGAGTCTTTGAACACTGCTGCAACAGTGTATATTGAATGTTTGAACACTACTGTTGATGTTTTTGTTCTAAATGGCATGACACGGGGTATTTTGTCTGTATCAGCTCTAGTTAGAGATGGTTTTTCTGTATTGTTTGAAAATAACATATGTTCTGTTTCCAGGAATGGGAAGCTGCTGATTCAAGTGAAATGTAAAGATGGTTTGTATGCAGTGAATGCAAATGCAGTTCCAGAGGGATACAGCAAGCAAATGCAGTGCAGGCGCAGTGTGCTAATATTCCCAAACACAACAGTTGTGCCCATTTACTTCATCGTAGAATGTGTCATTTAAACTGGGGGTATTTAAAGAAAATGCCTGAATGTGTTGAAGGGTGCAATGTGAAACCATGTTCTAGATTTTTGAATTGTAGGCCATGCAAAGCTGCAAAGGTCAAAGATGATGTAGTTATCCTAAGTCAACCAGGGTATCTACAGAACCTTTTCAACTTGTACATGTTGATGTTTGTGGTCCTATGCCAACTGTTTCTTTGGGAAATGCTAAGTTTATTCTTTCAGTAGTTGATGATTTTTCCAGAAATGGTTGGGATTTTTCCTCTAAAAACCAGGGAGAAGCAGCTCAGAAACTGAAGGATTGGATTGTGGCAGTGGAGTGTGATTTTTCCACAAAAGTTAGACAAATTCAATCAGACAGAGGAGCTGAGTTTACAAATACAATATTTCAAAAATTTTCTAAGACATAAGGGCATAGCGCATAGGTTGACAATCCTTATTCTCCCGAGGAGAATGGCGTTGCGGAAAGGAGAAACCGAACCCTGCAGGAAGCGGTTGACGCTATGTTGAGGGATTCGGGTTTGCCAAAAAGCTATTGGGCTGAGGCATGGCAGACTGCTTCACATGTATTTAACAGAGCTTACAATTCTGTTGTAGGTCAAGCTCCTTACACGTTGCTACATGGCAGGAAGCCAAAGATAGGATATTTCAGAGTGTTTGGTTCTGAGGCCCATGTTTTGATTCCAAAGCCACTACGTAGGAAAGGAGGACCAAGATCCAGAAAAATGATTTTTTGTGGATATGAACCATTGACAAAAGGTTGGAGATTTGCCTATCCTGATGGATCCAAAATACTAATCAGTAGAAGTGCAGAGTTTTGTGAGCAGAAAGGGTGGACTAAGGGTTCACGCTAATCCTGAGGTGCTAAATGAAAATTTTGACAATGTAGTAGGACAAATGAAGCAGGTGCAGGTCTTGAGCCAGATGCACAGTAGATGACACTGATCAACAAGGAAGTGTATCTCCAAGAGGTGTGAAGTCTGAACCAACATCACCACAGTCTAGTCCAGTGGGACAAAGAAGGCGTGTCAAGTCAGAAGGTTCAGGTAGTCCTAGTAGTTCTGACGCTAGTGACTCCAGAGTTGTGCCCAGTAGTCCAACTGGGGCAGAGGGGGCGTCTGAGGTTGGTCCTAGACGTTCAGCTCATACAACAAAAGGTAAACCACCAGAGAGATTTTCTCCTTCAAACTACTCAGCTGTGAGTGTTTGGATAGGTTTAGCTCAGTGTGAACCAGAGAGTTATGAGGAGGTTTTACAATTGCCTGATGAGGAAGCTAGTAAATGGCATGCAGCAATGGAAAAAGAGATGGAATCCATGAAGACTATGAAAGTATTTACACCAACAACACTGCCAGAGGGCAAACAGGCAGTGAGTTGTCGTTGGGTGTATAGAATTAAGACTACAGCAACAGGTCAGACACAGTGTAAGGCAAGACTTGTCGCTAGAGGATTTACTCAGAAGAAAGGATTGCATTATACTGAGGTGTATGCACCAACTTCTAGAAGTGAGACATTTCGTATGTTGTTGACTGTAGCAGCACAGAGAGGTTTTCAAGTAGCTCATTTTGATATATAAATGTTGCTTATCTCAACTCAGATCTAGAAGAAGATTTGTACATGTTACCACCACCAGGTTTTGAGGCAAGAAACAAACCAGGTGTGGAAATTGCACAAATCGATCTATGGACTAAGACAGTCCAGCAAGAAACTGGAACAAGTGTTTAAATGATTTTTTTGAAATATGGGTTTCCACAAGAGTCTAGCCGATAACTGCCTGTATCTGAAAGGATCAGGAGACGAGCAGGAGATAGTTCTGATTTTTGTTGATGAGATATTTTGTTTGTTAGTAAAACACAGAATCAGGTAAAGAAGTTTGCAACAAAGCTTGGAAAGAGTTTCAGCTTAAGAATCTAGGTGATGTGAAGATTATCTAGGAGTTCAGATTGATAAAACTGAGGATGGAAGTTTTTTACTTTGCCAGAAAAGCAAGATTGAACAGTTGTTACAGAAGTTCAGAATGTCTGACTGTAATGGTGCCAAAACACCAATGGAAACAAATTTGAGAAGAATAGTCAAACTAGTAATGATGAGAAATTTGAGAGGCCAGAATTGTTTCAGTCAGCTATTGGAAGTTTATTGTATCTGTCTCCAATGGAGCAGACCAATATTGCTTTTGCTGTAAATTTGCTAAGTAGAGAAACCTCAAATCCCAGTAAAATTGCCTGGAATGGTATCAAAAGAATACTGAGATATTTGAAAGACACTAAGGATTTCTGTCTCAAGTTGTCAGCAGAAGGTGAATCGCAGTTACAGTGTTGGTCAGACAGTGATTGGGCAAATGCTGAGGACAGAAAATCAGTGTCAGGAATGGTGGTAAAATTTGGAAAGTTCTCTAGTTGGGTGGAAGTCCCGAAAGCAAGTCTGGTTACACTTTCACTACAGAGTCTGAGTACAGTGCTCTGTCAGATCTCTGTAGGGAACTAGAGTACTACAGATGTTTAGTCCAAGAAAATCAATGGAAATTGCTGTCTACCTATTACGGTATGGGAGGACAATCAGCCGTGTTTGAAATTGCAGAATCTGGTCAGTTTAAATCCAGAACTAAACATCTGGACATCCGTTACCACAATGTAAAGTCAAGTATACAGAATGACTTGGTGAAACTGAAGTATTGTCCAAGTCAAAGAACCTCGCTGATGGGTTAACCAACCATTGAGTTTCCAGAAGCATGGAGAATTCTGTGAAGGTTTGGGTAAGGAATGAGTAAATAAACTCACAATGTTTTTCCCAACATACACTGCGAGAGGGGGTTTTGAGTATCAGATTTGGTACTTAAAGGGTTAAAGTCAAATCTGTTGTCATGCACAGTGAAATGTTGGATAAGAGATAGAAACTCCAGGTTGTTTCAGTTAGTCAGTGCTGACTGAGGGCTGACTGAGTAGGAGTTAGAGTTAGATATAGTGAGCTCAGCTGTGTTAGCGTGTGTGTTGCAAGACGCTGAAATGCCGGCTTGTAGTCCGGGTGTAAATATATGAGTTAAGTGTAAATAAACAAGGCAGTAATTTATCTCAGATTGTCAGACTGATTTATTCTTGTACACTGGCATAATACATAACGCTGTGCTAAATCTCCAGAAGAGAGAAAGCTACTCTTCTGACCCATGAAGATTGTGGAGATAGCAGAGACACGCAGGGGAAGTGTTTCTGGACCAGCTAAGATTCTCTCTCAGCTGTATGCTGGGGAGAAATTTTTGCTCAACGGCCGCTCAAAGCTAAGCCTCCGCTGTGTGCATTGGGAAAGGCATCGCCCCACAGGTGTCCCCTCTGGTGTGGGAGTACGTCTCTCCGGTGGTCCACCTTTTGCCCCTTCAACCCAGCGGCCACTCGCCATTCCGCATCTTTCTTTAGCCCCAGAGGAGACCCACGGGTCGCCTTTCCCCTGCAGCTGGAGACTTGGCTGTGCCCCCCCCCCCCGCAGCATCTGGAGAGCCCAGCTAGCTCTCTCTCCGGCCGGCCTGCAAACCGTTCCACTGAGCACAAGCCAAACCAAGCGAGTGCCCCTGCTCAGGTCCACGTGGCCCACTGGGCAAGAACAGCAGGCCACGTGTGGATCAGGGTGGAGAGACGTGGCAGCTTCGTGGCGGAGCAGACACAAGGTCATCCTTCCTGCTGGCAATAGCCTCTCTCTGTGTGTGGGTGCGCGCGTGTGTGCAGCAGTGCAGGGCTGCCTCCATAGTTTGCCTTGGCAAAAATAGCCATCAGTGAGTTCCAGAGCTTCAGTGAGGTGCAGAGCTTCAGTTGAGGCGCAGAGCTGTAGCTGCATGGAAGCTCTCCTCCATTCATCCATCGCTTTGCAGAAATTTCTTTTGTCTGGAGTGTTGTTGTGCTGGGTGGGCCAGCCTGCCGAACCAACTTATCCTCATGGGAAGGCAAAGGTAAGGTACCTTAGGCAAACCAAAATAAAAAAAA
>JAWVWN010000936.1:0-14871 GCA_037367305.1 Phrynocephalus vlangalii | reverse complement strand
CTACTCTATTCTTTCCACCCCAGAGGCCACCTCATGGCTTCTTGATCAACATGAGGTTGGAAGCAGTGGACCGAAGAACTCCTGCCCTGATCCGAGCAGCCACTGTAGAAGATGTAGAAGACTACAGGATAAAGGTGGATTTTGCCTTATTGGTGAATCATTCCCTCTCCACTTTCTTGCTTTTCTGGTGGTGCTGTATAACAAGTGTTTACAACATGTGATTCTCATGCATTTACACTTGATATACAAAGGCACCTCAAAGATGCAGGAGAGGTTTCTTGATTCTCTTACTGCTTCATAAAAGTTGGAGATGTTGTTGTCTAAGAATATAGGAAAAGCTGTAGGATCACACCAAAGGCCTGTTGAGTCCAGTAATGCGTTCCCATGTGGGCCAGCCAGTCACCTGTATGAAGTCCACAAGCAGAACACAAGAATACATTGTGCAAATGAAAATGCTATATGCACATTTTTATTTAAGTTGTTGACCTGAGCTATTAAAATTTATATATATGATGGAAGTAACAGAACTGTACATAGCAGTTTCAAGTATTTTGATTAAAAAAAAACCCTTGCAGAGTAAATTCTTCCTCACATGTATTTGTGCCATCAGACGTTTCACTGCAGTCAGGGGTGGCGGCAGTTCTTCTCTGTGGTTGATGGGTGTCATTAGCTATTCTTTTTTGTGAACTGATCACTGGTGCTTGTGGCTGGCTGGGAATCAAAGCCTGGCTTCCAGTACTGAAAACTACAGCCTGGAAAAGATCAAAGTTCAATGATCCCCCCCCCCCAGTCACAAACACCAGTGATACGTTTACACAACATATCAGCTAACAACACCCATCAGCCACAGAGAAGGATCGCCCACCCCTGATTGCAATGAAACTTCTTAATCTCTCCATCACAATATAATGACTTGATACCTATTCTCCTGCACAGAATAAGTTTCCCCTTTCTCACAACTTTAGAACTCCACAATCTCACTCATTCTATACCCCATCGCACAGAGACAACTAGTTCCCTGAGCTCCTTGCCCTCTGAAGATGCCGGCCAGAACATGGCCAAACAGCCTGAAAAACTCACAGTAGCTAACAATGTTGAATGTTCATGGAACTTCCATGGAATGGGAAATGTGTGTGTGTGTGCGTGCGTGCGTGCGTGCGCGCGCGCATGCGCGTGTGCATGTGCATGTGTGTTTCCCCTTCTTCTTGTGACATGTTAAGCACCTTTACATGTTTTTGTGTTGCAGCCCATACTGCTTACTTAGTTTATGACAGAACACATCTTTTATTATCCAACCTGTTGATTTATGCTCATAGATTCATTTTGATGGCTGGAACCATGTCTGTGATTTCTGGATTGACTCAGATCACCCTGACATTCACCCTGTAGGATGGTGCTCCAAAACTGGACATCCATTGCAGCCTCCTCTCAGTAAGTACAATTACTAGGCATAAAGTACCTTCTGCAGCCTGATTGTGTATGTTTGGTGTTATAGAAAGAAGTCACTAGGTGAAGTTGAACATCAGTCGTTTCTTTCTCCACAGTTTAGTTCTTTTGTGAACACTTTTGTAGACACTTCCTCTAGAGAATGCATGTCAAACTTCGGCCCTCCAGATGTTTTGTACCACAACTCCCACGGTCCTTTGCCATTGGAAATACAGACTTGGAATTCTGGGAGTTGTGGTCCAAAACATCAGGAGGGCCAAAGTTTGGGTATGCCTGCCCTAGAGGCTCTGAATATAAAGTCTGCCATAGTCCTGTTCAGATGTTACTAAACCTCCAATAACTCTCATTTAGGGTTGGGCACAAAAAGGAAAAATAGTGTGGTTTTCCCCCCATTTCATCACAAAACAAATTTTAAAGTAGTTTTGTTACAAAACAAAACACTATGCTCCCCGTGGTCTTAAAGGACCCAGGGGAGAAAACAATTTTTGGCAACCCCCCTGAAATTAGGAAAGGTTTGGAGGTCAGGGAGCTAAGTTATGAAGCTCCAAAGGGCTTGTGGGTAGTTAAATGAAGACGTGTGTTCAGTGCTTTTTAACAGTAGCGAGGGGAAGCTCTTAAATTAGCCCTGCATTGGTAAAGTGTGCCGAACACACTCCTTCAATTAACTACCCGCACCCCCTTTGGAGCTTCATAGCTCCCTGACACCCAAACCTTTCAAAAAAATTGGGGGGGGGGGTTTACTGGGAATTGCTGGAGGAAGGTCCCCTGCCATTTCCTCTAGAATCAATTGTTTTGTTTTAGAGGGGGCGGAATGGTGTTTCATTTTGTAACGAAATGCTGGCTGGCGTTTTGTTTCATTGTGAGTGTTTCATAACCTTACAATGCGACGAAACAGTGTGTCATTTTTCGTAAGGTGCCCATCCCTACTCTCATTGCATATAAGCTAGGTGAGTCCTAGGACTGAAGCCAAAACTCTTTTAACCTTGCTTTGCTGGATCTTAACTGGCAATGGGAGAATGCTGGCAATTAGAGTTCCTGCTTTGATGGTGAAAAGGGATGTGTGTGCCCAAATTGTGTGCAATAAGACAGATCATAGGTGAGTCACGAGAACCCTGGTCTTGAAGCATTAACTCTTTAATCACTGGCAAGCTCCCTGATGGTAACATATGTCATCACCCTTAAGCAATTATACTTTATGGAACACAAACCAATTAAAACCATGGCAGCATTTATCCAAATTCATTAATATTAAATGTGGTTTTATAATTCTGCATTATATCAAAGTTTAGTAGGCAAAATCTATAGAGATTCTGAGCACAGACAATAAGTAAGGACCTTTCTAAACAATTGGTTAGGGGGTAACAGCCCCAACTCTGATCTTTTTCATAATACAATTTCTTCTTTCCATTTTACTGTTGGTGATCATCTCATGATCATAATCATAAGCGTGTGATAGGTGAGTAAATGGAGAAAAACTATATGGCAATTCAGTTTTCTTTTAAAGGCACAGCATTGATACTGGCTCCATGCAGCTAGGAAGTGTCTGTATGGAGGACTGGTCTAGAAGCTCGGTACTGTCTGCTGAGAATTCCTGATCCAAATTATATTTCCTCTTTTGTACAGAGCCAAAGGAACCTGTGTCTACTACCAACGGGACCTGCCCAGCCTTGGCCTGTAAGACTCTCCCTACTACCAAGACCTCCAAATACAGTTTTCACAGGTGGGCCCTAAACTGAAGAAGCAAGGAGAATGCAATGGGGACTCTCGTGCTGTAAATCGTATTCATGAAAATCAATTACCACAAGCAGAAGCTGGGAAGCAACTACTGTATTGTCCATGCAAGTTGCTTGGAATACATGCAGTCAAGTCAAATTAATAACATAGACCAGATATGTCCAAACTTTGGACCTCCAGATGTTTGGACCTCCAGATGAGTACCCAGCTTGCTGGGGGGGGGCAATGTGTAGCCTGCACACTGTAATTAAAATTGTAAACCGCCCAGAGACTACTTGTAGTGGTATGGGGCGGTATATAAGCAGAACACTTTGCTTTGCTTTTTTTTTGCTTTGCTTTAGATGGCAACTCCCACAGTCCTTTGCCATTGGCAATCTGGGCTTAGAATTCTGGGAGTTGTGTCCCAAAACATCAGGAGGGCCGAAGTTTGGACATGCCTGACATAGACCTTCAAAACTCATGAGTCACCATACCATTGAGCCACAGACCATGTATGATAACTCACTTTGAGGCTGAAGAACCTGGTATCATGTTTGTTGTTTCAGAGCAGAGAGACAGGTGGGACTATTCAGGATATTATTCCTGGCTGTTAGGTTGTATTTTCTAAAAAAAATTGAGAGCTGGTTTAGATTAATTTGATCCATATTTTTATTTTTTTAAAAGGCCAACCCCGGTTTTTTAGGTTGCGGGGAAAAACTCTTTACTCATCTAAAATGTTTGGGGGAAAACCGGGGAATAAAAGGGGACTTTCGGAAAAAAAAAAAATTTTTAAAAGGAATAATTTTAAAAAAGGAAAAAAGTTAAACCATGGGGTGGGAGTTGGGGGGGTTTTTATTCTTTTTGGGGCCTTTTTTGTTTTTTTGTTGTTGTTTTAAAATAAAATAAACCAAAAACCGGGGGGCAATTTTAAAATAAATAAAAAAAAATAAAAAAAAATTTAAAAATTTTAAAAATAAAAATTTTTTTTTTTTTTTTTTAAAAAAAGGGTCCAAGGTTTTTTAAAACTGCGGCGGAAAAACCCAGCTGGGACAACCCCCCGGGGGGGGGGGGGGGGAAAAGGGAAAAAAATTTTCCTTTTTTTTTGGCGGTTCATTGGGTTTGGGGTTTTTTTTGGCAAAAGGGGGCCCTTTTTCCCCCTTAGGCATTGGGTTTTAAAAATTCAGTTTAAATTTTTTTTGGGCCCTTAGGGTAAGGTTTGAGGCAAAAAAAAATTTTTTTTTGGTTTCCAATTTTGGGTGGGCAAATAAAGGATTTTTCCCTTTGGGGGGGGGGAAAAAAAAGAAAAAGGTTTTAATTTTAAATAAGGGGGCCTTTTTTGGGATTTTGTCCAAATTAATTTGTTGAACCAAAAATTTTCCCAGGAACCCCCGAAAAGGTTCCCTAAAGGCCTTTTTTTTGAAAGGGGATTTCCCCCAAACACGGGGAAAAAAAATTTTTTTCTGGAAAAACCCCCCTTTAAGAAGGTTTGGTTTTTGTTTGGGGGGTTGTTTTTTATTTTTTTTTTAAAAAAATAAATTAAAATATTTTTTTTTAAAAAAAAAACACCAAAAAAAAAAAAGGGAAAAAATTAAATAAAAAAAATAAATTATTTTAAATTTTAATCTAAAATAAAAATAATAAAAAAATTTAAAAACGTTTTCCCCGTTTTCCCCAGTTTTTTTGGGGGGTTTTTCCTGGAATCTGGAAACCCCAAAAATTGTTTTTGGGTTTTCTTTATTTTTTTCCCAAAATTTATGGTTTTTTTTTAAAGTTATCAGTCCCAATTGCAAAATTTAAAATTTCAAAAAACTTGCTGCTTGTCAAACAAAGGAATGGGTTTTAATCCAACGGGATTAAAAGGCCCAATGGTACACCCGGGGGGTTGTTTAAAAGTTTCCTTTTGGGGCCCCGGGGATTAAAATTTAGAAAAAGTAAAAACCGCAAGCCTTAAATTTCGGGGGGGGGGGAAGGGGGTGACGAAAAGGGAATTTTTAAAAAACCGAAAACAGTGAAAAACCCACAATTTTTTTAGTTTTTTTAAAAATTACCTTTTTTTTGGAGCATTTGGTTTTTTTGGAAACTAATTGGGGGTTTTTTTTTTAACTTGATTTTTCCAAAATTTTCCCCAAAGGGAACCCCCTTTTTAGACTTCCCTTAAATCAGGAAAAATATTTAAATATTTTTCCCACCCCGTTTAAAGAACAAAATTTGTTCATTGGCTTTTGGAGGTTGTGGATTTTTCAAAAATTTTAAATTTTCCCCCATTTTTAAAACCCCTTTTAATAAATAGGTTTTTTTAATGGGGCCCAAAATTTTTTTGGGGCGTTATTTTTTGGGAAAAAGTTGTTTTTTTTTTAAAGGGGTAAAATAAAAATAAACTATTTTCCAAATTTTTTTTGGGTTTTTAAAATTTTTTTGGGGGGGGGGGGAAAAAAAAAAAGGGGTTTTCCCCCCTTTTTTTTCCTTATGGGGGAAAAAAAGGAAAAAAAAAAATTTTTTTTTCCCCCCCCAAATTTTTCATTATTTCTTTTTTCCTTTCCCTTTTTAAAAAATTTCCCGGGTTTTTAAATTTTTATATTTTTTATTTTTCAAAAGTGATTTTTTAAAAAAAACAAAAAAAACCTCTGTTTAAAAATTTTGGGAAAAAAAAAAATGGAAAAAAAAATCATTTAACCCCCCAAAGGTCCTCAATAAAAAGTCTAAAAGGGGGAAAAATTTTTTAAAATTTAAATAAAAAAAATTTTTTTGGGGAAAGGGGGGGGGGTGAAAGTTTTTCCAAGGCCCCCCCTTTTCCTTGTTTGGGCCCATTGGTTTTTTGGGGCAATTCCCGGGTTTTTTTCCCCTAGGGGGGGTCTGTAATTTTTTTCCCCCCCAAGGGGGGTTCAGGAGGATGACCAAACCCCCAACCATTTTGGTGTTTGAAAAGGGGATGAAGGAGAAAAACAGCCCCCCCTATCCTTTTTAGGGCATGAAATTTTGGGGAAACCGGAAAGGGACAAAGGGCTTCTTTTTAAATTTTTAAAAAAAAAATTTTTTTTTTTAAAACCTGAGGTATTTTGCAAACCCGGGGCGGGGAGCCTTTTTTTTTTTTTCCTTTTTTTTAAGCCCATGTTTTGTTTTTTTTTTTTTGAAGCGGCCCTCTCTCTTATGCCCTTTTCAGCCCCCCCAACCCCCCCTTTTTTGTTTTTTAAAAACTTCTGCGGGGGGGGGATTTCCAAAATGGCCAATGAGGAAATTTGGGGATTAAAATCGGGGTGGGAAAAAATTTTACCAGGTTGTAGGGCAGTTTTTTTAAAAGTGGGGGGTCCTTTCCGGGCCCGGGGGGGCAAAAAAAGGGGATGGAGGGCTTATTTCCCAAAGAACCGGTTTCCCATTAACAAGGGGCCCCTTAGGGAAGGGGGTTAAAAATTTTTTTTTAATATTTTTTTTTTTTTTTGGGGTTCTTTTGCTTCCCTTTTGAATTCCCTTCCCTGTGCCCCAAAAGGGGCCCCGTTTTAAAATTTTTGTTTTAAAAAAAGAGGGGGAAAATATTTTTTCCCCCTTTCCTTTTTTTTATCTTCCCTTTTAACTTTTCAAAAATTTTTTTGGGAAATTAGGCCAGCTTCAAACCCCCCAAAAAATTTTTTGTTTTTTCCTGGTTCCTGTAGTTTTGGCGATCCCCCAAAAAAAAATTTTAAAAAAGTTTAAAAAAAAGGTTCCCCCAAAAAGGGGGGAAAAAATTTTTCCCCCAAAAAGGGGGGGGTTTTTTTGGGGCCCCCCCGGGCCCCCCCCCCGTTGGGTCCCGGGGGGGATGCCGGTCCGGCCCCAAAAACCCTTTGGGGCCCCGAAAAAAGGGCAAGGGGCCCCAAAAAAAAATTTTTTTTTTTCCCCCCCCAATTCCGGGCAAAAAACCAAAAAAAATTGCTAAAGGGGGGGCATTTTTTGGGGGGGGGGGTTGGGGGGGGCCGCCCCCCCGCCCAGGGGACAAATAATAAACTCGGGGGGGGGTTTAAAGGGGGGGGGAAAAAATTTTTTTAAATTTTCCAAAAAAAAAAAAAAGGGCCGGAAAAATTTTTAAAACCCCAGATTTTTACAAGGGGGGGTTTTTCGAAAAAATTTCTCTTTTCCTCTTTTTTTTTTTTTTTAATTTTTTCCCTGGAAGGGGGCTCCCCGGGGGCCCAAATTTCCCCCCAAAATTTTTGGGTCCCCAAATAATCCATTCCGGGGCTTTGGGTGTGAAAAAGAAAAAATCCCCTAGCCCCCCCCCTTCCTTTATTTTTTGGGCAGATTTGCCTTTTTGGTAAAGGGAAAAGGGTCATTTTGGTAAACCTTCCCTCCAAACTACCTCCCAATCCCCCCCCTTTTCCTTTTTTTTTTTTAAAAAAAAAGCATTAAATCATTCCCTTCTTGTAGCATGGGGTCCCTTTTAGGCTTTACAGGGCGGGGTTCTGCCCTTTAACCCGGGGTTTCTGCAAGGGTTGCAAATAAAGGATTATCCCTTTTAAGAGCGGAGGAGGGGAACCCCATTAGGGGGTTTTCTGGACGGGGCCCCCTTTTTTTGGGGTTGGGGCCCCCGGTGCCCCAGGGCCCCCCCTTTAAATTGGGGCCAGGGGGCACCCCCCCAAAAGGGCCCCAACCCCCCCCCCAAAAAACCCCCCTTAACAACGGGGGAAAATTTTTGGATTTTGAAAAAAAAAAGCCAAAAAACCCGGTAAACGTGTTTTTTTTTTTTTAATTCCCCCCTTTTAACGGTTTTGCCTGTGGAATTTTTAAAAATTTTTTTAAATTTTTCAACATCGTAAAATTAAAATTTTGGGGTAGTTTTTTGGGGGGGTGTTTTTTGCGTTTCTTTTTTTGTGTTTTTTTTCTTTTTAATTTTCTCCCAAAATTTTCCCCCCGGAGTCCTTGGGGGGTTTTTAAAAGGGGGTTTTTTTGGGGGAAATTTTTTGGAGGTTAAAATTTTGGGGATTTTGTTTTTGTAAAAAATTTTTTGTTAATTATTAGATAGAAAAAGGATTTGTGTTTTTTTAAAAAAGGTAAAATATTTCCAAAAATTAATTAAAAAAAAAGTTATTGTAAAAAATTTTTTTTAAAAAAATTTAAAACTTAAATTTTTTAAATTGAAAAAATACAGTAAAATGACCTTTTAAAAAAAGTCCAATTTGGAAACTGTATTTTAAAATGCTTTTGAAGTGTCCTTTTTTTTTTGTTGTTCGGAAAAAAGGGTTTTTGGGAAAGTGTTTCCCGAAGAAATCTTTATTTCATCCTAAAAAGGCAATGGAGCCAGAGGGTATGTTTTGTTGGTAGTACTTTCCCAAATTTTTAAAAAACTCCATCTTTCTGCCCCCCCCCCCCAAGGTCTTCAGCTTTGTACAGGCACTGACAGGCGTGAGGATCAAGCAAAAACTTTCAAGATGAGGTAAGAAATATGCTCCGTTCTTTTTAAGTAAGTTTATTGTGGTATTTTGGACGGAAAAAAGTTTTTGGGCCTGAATAAGATGCTCCTAAACCCCCAAACCCCCGTCCTACTTTCAACTACAGATTTTGTCATAATTCCTAATGTAGTTTTTGGTGTTAGAGTGTTGTGCAAATCTGCAGAGCTTGGGTAGCTCGGTTTAGGCCTTGGCTGCAGAGAACGTTGGGAGTTGATGCCCCCACGTGCCTCCTTTGGTGGGGATGGATCAATGATCCATGGTCCCCCCAGCTTCTGTTTAAAGGGAAATTATTTTAATTTGGGAAAGTGTACGACAATGCTTTTTCCCTTTTAGGTGCTGCCCACCCTCACCTTTTTTTGTTTCTACCCCCCCCCAAAAGGGAATGGAAATAAAAAAAACCATTGGTGATACGTTGGGGGGATTTGACGAAAAATCGGGCTCCTCAATGAGACATGATTTCCTTTTGGAAAATAGTGTCGCCTTTAATGAAAAAAAAAATGTTATTTCAACATAGACTTGCCCTGATCTAGATTTGCTAAGCTGTTCTTTTTAAAAGTTGTAAATTTTTGGCGTTTGGGTTTTTTGGAAGTTTTTGAAGTTTCACCTGTTGAAACTTTTGAAAAAACCTGAAATTTTAAAAGTAGGGAAATTCAAAGCTTAAAAAGAAAAATTTTTTAAAAGGCAATAGTCATTTTGCTTTTTTCTTTGGTTTTTTTTCAGTTGGAGCGTTCAGAAGCCCCCTTATGGCCCTTGTGGGCTCTCTTTTTAGTGGCCAAACCCAACCATGGTAAAATCCTTGAATGGTAAAAATTCCCTCCTGAAAATCAAGTTTTCTCTTCCCCCAAATTTTAAAAAAAACCCCTTGCATTATTGCACAGCTACGCTTGTACCTAAAATCAAAAAGCATCCGGGGACCCTGTATCTGTGGACCCAAAAAGGATGAAGCCTGTGTACTAATGTTTCATGCCCGACAAATCTCCCAATTTGCATGCAAAGACGTTAGAAAGGACTTTTCCCAAAACACTGAGAAAGAAAAACTCAATCTCTTCTTTTCCCCCAAAATGATTGCGGGAGCTTCCCCTTGCTGCCCAGGCTGACATTTTGAAGTTATGAGCGTAAAATTGGCCCGCACTGAAAAACTACAATGCCCCCTCATGTCAAAATGCAGATGACACCTTAAAGGAGCCCCCCTAGAGCTTTGGACTTTCTCCAGTGGAAGATACAATCTCTTTTGTTGATCTGTCTAACGATTTGGGGTTTTTGATTTTGGCGCTTAAAATCCTGCCCAAATTGCCCCTTTTTTGATCTCGTCCTTGTTTACATACCAGATCCTTCCCCCTTGTTTCCTCTCTCTTTTACCAGCCCTTTTGGAAAACTGCTGAAATACGGGTTTTCCATGGGTCAGCAGTGGGCCCGCTGATCCCCAAAAAACCGCCAAGGTCTTCTCCTGTTTGGGGTTAAAGGCATACAGCTAGGTAGAGCGGGTTGCTGTGGATTTAAACGCCTTGGTTTGGCGTCGGTTCTTCATTTTAAATTATGTCCGAATTTACATGCCAGAGAGAAGAAAAAAAATACTGTATATTTAAATTTTCAGAAAATCAGTTTTCCCCAAATTTGAACAGATGAAATTTTTTTGGAAGCAATTTTTTAAAAGTGGCATTTCGTGGCAAGTCTTTTCCAAATTTTCAGGATTAGACCCCCGAATTAAAGGGATGGTTGATGAATTCTATCCAGGGATTTTTTCCTTCCCAAAGGGAGACTACTGGACTGAGAATGGAAATATTACCACTCTACCCTTCTGGATTCATGTTGTTTTTAAAAAAATGTGATTTGGTGCTCAAATTTATACAGTTTTTTTATCATGTTAGTATGGAGGATGAGGGAACGAAAGTTTAGGTAATTTGTTCCTTGCTTTAATTTTTCAATTTAGTTTGTTAGGGCTCGGAGGAATTTCCCCCCAAAGTGCCCAAATGGGAGGGTTTTTGTAACTTTAGCAAAAAAAAAAGTTAACATAACTGGGTCTTGTCCAAAAAAATTTCCCCTGTCTGTGGCAGGGAAAAACAAAGGTTAGGGTACTTCACTTAATCCCATCCTCTTGGGCTGTCGGGTGGTGTTGTGTTGCAATGCAGCTGGTGCAAAATTTTCCCATTTATTTTCTTTGTTTCTCATTTCTTGTATCAAATTGTATTTTTTTCAGTGTGTCCAAAAGGTTACATCAGTACTTGACAATGCCCCTTGAAAACATTAAAATATATAGTGATGGTCGTGGGTGTGTGACCCTTTTTTAAGTCATAAAGAGCTCTTTTGTTTTCCCACACACATTTTTCCCCTTTTTTCCTTTTATGGGACTAGAAAAAACCTGGTAACCCGATGTTTGTTGAGCCACTTCGTCCCTTTGCGTGT
This sequence comes from Phrynocephalus vlangalii, assembly GCA_037367305.1. NCBI lineage: Eukaryota > Metazoa > Chordata > Lepidosauria > Squamata > Agamidae > Phrynocephalus > Phrynocephalus vlangalii. The sequence goes on along the minus strand of JAWVWN010000936.1, from coordinate 3,895 downwards.
GGTAAGGAGTGGCTTGGTTCCAGTGCCCGTCTCCTTTTAGGCAGAAGGGGGAGGTTTGGTCCAGACAGCAAAACTTTTGAAAATGTTTTAAAAAAAAGGAATGTCCGTTAATCTTTTTTTTTTGCTATATGCTTTCATTTGGGGGAAAAGGGGGGGAAGAGCCTATAATATTCCCCTTAGGTGCCAAAATATTTTGGAATGGCCTATTGAGTCAGGCAAAATCTCTTCTAATTTTGTAGTGCAAGTTTTTTAGGGTGTTTTTTAACCTAGTACTCCTTTAGCCTTTCCCCGCCTTTCTCAGTTGGTAGTGGTTTGTGCTATGGGTCATTCCTGGGAATAAAAATCACCCAAGGCCCCCATGGCTAAGCAGGGTTTTTTATTGGGTTTCCTAGGTTAAAAGGGGAAAGTCAGTTTTTGTGCATTCTTCATGGAGCTCCTTGAGGCTTGAGGTTTTTTTTTCCTTCTTCAGTCTGTAAAAAGAGGTAAAGTTTTGAAACCCTAAAGTACACAAAAAATGTGTCCTGTTACAGTTGTAAATTCCCTTTTTAATGCTTGGGGTTTAAATCATGAAAAATTTCCCCAAAATCTTGGTTGCATTGGCTTTTTCTTTAAAGTTGATGATGTGTTCGAAAAATAGAAAATGTGTACTATATCTTTGGTTTCTTCCCTTCCCTCTCTCCCCTTTCCCAAATAAGCTTTGTTTTTAAAAAGCTTTTGGTGTTTTCATTTTTGTCTTTTTTTTGGCAGCAGCTTTGTTTACTTTCAGGGGCATAAAACTGGGAAAAGGCAAATTTTGCCTTTTTTTTTATGGTCCAAGAAGATACAACCCATGAAGGGGGCCAAATCACCATTCATCCAAAGAAAAAATTTTTTTTTCATCAACCCAAAAAAAGCAAAAGAAATTACCCTTTTGATAGTGAGATGGTTCTTCAGTTATGGAAAAAATGAAAAAATGCAGGCTTTATCAGGGAAAAGCCTTTAAATTTTTCAGAAATGATCCTGACAAGTATAAGGTCCTGCTATATGGGCCAGTCACATATTTGCAAAAACCCAAAAACAAAACAAAAACCTTGAAGTCTGAAATAAAGATTAATTTTTTATAACACATCTTAATTATCAAAATTTGAAATCATCCTTTGTGTATGAAAGGCAGTGGGCTTTTAACCTCAAAAACTGTTTTATTAGGAAGACAAAAAATTTGTATTTGAACGAAACTCAAAGGGAGACCGTGGTTGGCATGTTCATAGCAGAAAATGCTTTGGTGCTGCAGTACTGTTGTAGCTTTTTTGTCATTGCCCGTGAAATTTAAGTCAGAGAAAATCCTTCCTTTGTGTTTTTTTGTGACAGATAAAGGTCAGGTGGCATCTTTGGTCTTTGGAACGTTTTGGACCTAAATCAGACAACAAGTTCTTGTATTTGAAACTTTTTATCAGTGAACGGGTGGCCACTTGGGTCTCAGTGCAAAAAAATTTTTCTGCAGTCTTTTGGAGTTGTCAATTTAAACCCCTGGATTTCCCTTTTTGATCCCTTTTCCTTTTTATTTATTGTCTTATTAATTTTCTTCAGAAGAACTTCCCGATCAAGTGAAACCTTAATGGTTTTTCAAAAAGAATGGAACTAGTATTTTTTCCTCAGCCCTGACTTCTTCCCAAAACAAAATAATCTTTTAATAGAAGTGAATGTGAAATGTAAATTTGAATATTGTATATTGGGTTTTTCTGCATCTGTGTGAGTTTGGGATTTAGAGTTTAAAAGATGCCTTTGATGGTGAAAATATGCACACTTCTAAAATTCAGCACTCTCATTTTGCTCTGTTATCCACCATCAGAGGTATTCAATCTGAAATCTCTTATCCTTTTGTGACTTTAGAATGTTTAACTAATCCAGAGGGAGGAAATTGCACATTCGGTTTAATAGTTGGTTGGGGTTATTTACTTCTAAGATATAATGTGAACATTAGTTTTTGTAGAAGAAACTAAATTTAAAACCCAAAGAATGTTTGTGTATATATGTGTCTGTGTGTGACACAGAGGAGAGGGGGAGTAGGCAACTAAATTTTAAGTAAATCAGGGGTCAGCAACTTTGGTAGGCTGGGGCCGTTGACGGTCTCCAGGATCCTCCAGGGGACTGCGTGGATTGCCAAAAATGAAAAAGAAAAATGGAAAAAAATGGCCGAAAGTCTACTTCTAGTGATGGGAAAATGTGTGATTCGGGATGTTAAATGCTGCAAGTGGGGCACTGTAATTTATTTAAAAAGGGTGAAGCTCAGCTTTGAGAGGCTAGGGGGCATTCCGGTAACTTTGGTGAGCCCACCTGTTCTGAGGTCGGGGTTTTGGGAGCCCCCTTAGCATCATTTACCTGCTTAAATGTTGGTACAGGTGTTGCTGCTGAACAGTAGCAGATGTCAGGGGAGGGGGGGAGAGAAAGGCAACTTTGGGTCATCAAAGATTGTCCGGGGGGGGGGGGGATATTTGGTGTCTCCCCGGGGAAAACTGTGGACAGTTTGATCTGATGTATCAAATCGTTGGTTTAAAAGCTGTTAATAAAGCAGCCTGTTGTATATGATTGATTTTTTTAAAATTAACCCGCAGGTGCTACTCCTTCAGCCTGGATTTGTAAAAAACAATTAGCATTGAGAAAATACTTGAGTTTCTTGCTAGGGAATCCATCCTCAGGAGTTCAATTGGGAGTAGGAATTTTCCCCTGGCAGCACTGATGCCATTAGAGTTTTGAAGTACCTGAGTCATTGTAGGAGATTAAATTTTCTCAGGCATTCTAATAAACTTCCTTTTTTGAGGGATGGCGAACCAATGTGATGCTGGTTTTCCTTACCCTGGGTCCCAGATATTTTGGGACCAAAACTCCCAGATGCCTTCACCACTAGCTGTGCTAGCCCGGATTTCAGAGAGTTGCAGTCCAAGAATCTGGGAACCCAGTGTTGAGAGCTACTGCAATAGGAGATAAGATTTTTGCATGGATAAATTCTGCAATAGGTGACATATTTAGAGTCATTTTCTGTCTTAATTGATTGGTCTCAAATAGGCTCGCAAGTGACAAAGTATGACACTAAAACAAAATGAAATCCAGATTCTAATTTCTACCAATGTCGGGCACTTTTGAACTGTATGGGTCCAAAATCTAAAATTTAAGGCAGGTTTACACTTTGGGTTTACTTGGGGTCTTTAGTGCAATTGAAGAAAGGAATGTCTTTTATTGGCAGGTGTTCATCTTTTTCCTTTTCCTTTTTTTGGGGGTACCTTGGATTGCTGCATTGTTCTAAATGTGAAAGAAATGGGGCAGACCTTAGGTGACAGTCCTACTGTGGGCAAATCCTGCCAAATGCCCCTTTTTTTGAGGAAATGCCTTTTGTGAGGGCAAAGATGGTGTTTTTAAAAAAACATTTTCATGAAAAAGCTTTTTTGCACTTTCATTCATTTGCACTTGTTCAGTTTGTCTTCTGATATTTGCACCTTTTGTGTTTTCATGATGGAAATACTTTAATTGTATCTAGTGAAACTATTCTGGAACTTGGGTTGTCCTGAGTATACAGAAGGTTAATTTAAAGTAAAAAAAACAAAACAAGATGTGAAATGTTTTGTCAGTGTTTTACAATAATAATAAATGTGAATCACGGAATTATACAAATAAGATATGGAGTTAATGTTTTTTTTTCTTTTCAGGGATTTTTTGATGAATAATTGATTTAATATTGGAGAGGGCTATGTAAAATAAAATGAAAATATTCAAAGTAAAGAAAATGTGTGAATTTAAGACGTGTGAATTTCAAGTCACAAGAATACTGCTAACTCGCCTTGTACCTTAGAGTCAGCACATTGATCTATTGATTTCAGAGAATGACATTTGTGGGTGTGGGCATTTTCTGCACTTGGGTTTT
>JAWVWN010000935.1:0-32096 GCA_037367305.1 Phrynocephalus vlangalii | reverse complement strand
TGATCTGGACCTCATAAAAATAGGTTGGAAATGATCCAATCTGGTTTGTAATCAGGGTTTCAACCAAAGGGGAGACATAGCTCCTACGCAAAGTGTCACACAACAAAATTAGCTGACCTTCTCTCACTGAGAGCTAGGCTCCAGTATTGTCCAAAGTAATGATGGCAGTTCCATCACCATTTTAAAAAAATATAGAAAGCCTGCTAGGGGAAAAAAGAAACAGAATCCCAATCCCCCAAGCTTTTGAAAACTCGAGTGGGACAGTTTTCTAATGGTACTACTAGAAACTACCTTCCAAGACAATTAGCAGCTTTGCACATCGTTTGGGAAGGATTTGGGGTAAGGCAGTAGTGCAGAAGGAGAGGGCTGACTTCTTGACCTGAACTACATTTGTCATTCCTGATCCTTCTTCTGCACACCCATCTCATCTCCACCTAGGAGAACTAAAAGTGTAAAAAACATTCACGCAATTCATACAGTGGCCAGGATCTAGGATGGACTTCCCTTGATGAGTCCTTCATATGTTTTTTATTCTACTTTTTTTTTAATGATGTGAGCTGCCTTGAGAACCTTCGGGGGGTGGGGGGGTGGAGGCAGGCCACAAGTAATACCAGACTAGAGATGGGCACGACCAGGAAAAATTACGTTTCGAGTTGTCGTGTGTCGGAGCCGGCCCATTTCGGCTCGTTTCCGTTTGTCGCGAAATTTTTCAAAAATTTGTCGTTTCGTTTGTCGTCTGTCGTTAGTACTGGTTTAGGGAGGGTAGGGTAGCGGGCTCCTGGAGGCACCTCTCTGGGGTGGGTTCCTCCTCTGGCCCGCTACGCAGGGAAGGCATTTAGCAGGCTCCTGGAGGCACCTCTCTGGGGTGGATGCCTCCTCTGGCCCGCTACAAAGGGAAAAGGAAGGGTACATGACCGTGTAGCCATTGCGTACCAAGTGACACTGGCAGAGGCACCTCTCTTTTGGGTGCCTCTAGCTCACTAAGAAGGACAGCATACTGGCGTACAGGTTTGGAGTTTTTTGGAACTTTGGACTGTGAGCGAGGTGAGAGAAGAATGCCTCTGCTGGGCGCCCTCTGACTCACTAAGAAGGACAGTGTACTTACGTGTAGTGCAATGCGAGTACAGATCTGGCTTAGGGTTGGGGTTAGGGCAAGGGCTAGGCTTAGGGTTATTACGGGTAAGGTTAGGGTGAGTTAGTGGGCTGCACCTCTGGGTGCCTCTGACTCACTAAGAAGGACAGTGTACTGGCGTATGGGTTAGGGTTAGGGTTAGGGTTAGGGCTAGGGCTAGGGTTATAGTGGGCTTTTTATGCCCGACTGGCACGTCCCAGAAGTCTCAGTCAAAACCTGGCCAAGTGGCCATGCAATTGGTGGAATGGCTCCAAAAATTTGCATGGTCCCATCCCATGGCCAGCCCATAATTGCGCAGATGTAAAAAAATAAAAATAAAATAAAAATAAAATAAAATCATTGGGATTGGAGACAGATGTTTATTGCAAGAAAAACCCACTGCTGCTACTGTAAAAATTCAGGCAGTTAAAATACCTAATTTTCGCATGTTTCTGTGTGGTACTTTGGTTGGTTTTTGGACCACGATTTCAAAAAAAAAAAATGCGGTCGCCATTTTGGATCCCCCCGCACCGCATGGCATGGCGAGACGACGAGGATGCCCCCCACCAGAGCAGCCCAGGACAGGAGAGGGGGGAGGCCGGGGACCCCCCCCCCAGAAACCACCCCTCTGGTAGGTGCCCTCACTCAGGCAGGCATATTTTCGCCTGCTTTTTTGGCCGGGAATCGGGTTTTTTTTTTTTAAAAACTTTTTTTCTGTGCCGCTTGGCATCGCGCGATCGCCGCGATGCCATGAACGACAACGACAAATCAGACCCAATTTTTCTTTTATCGGTTCGAGTTTGAGTTCTGACGGCTTAATTGTCGTTAACGTTTCTGTTGCGTAACGGAAACGAGGAACGCAAACGGAAACGAGAATTTCGCCAAGTCGTGCCCATGTCTATACCAGACAGACAGGCAGACAGGTGGGCAGGCAGGCAGACAGAAAGACAACAATCTTTATTTACGTTCACAAACCCATAGATAGATAGATAGATAGATAGATAGATAGATAGATAGATAGATAGATAGATAGATAGATAGATAGATAGATAGATAGTTATTTAACCCTTCTGAAAATTCTAGCCCTCAGGCTTTGTGGGTGTTTTAGGAGCCTGAATTGGTACAGATTAGCACATTCCTTTTCTTTAGAGTAGGATTTAGGAAATCCAACACACAGTTTCGATCCACTTGTTCTCTACATCCCCTTGGATTAGAGCAGAGGACTTTCATGGATTTGATGTAAATATGAGTCACAACCTGGGTTTTAAAAAACTACACTAAATCTCAAACTCTCTATACCTCTTGCCCTACTATGTTTTGGGTGTTTCTCTTTCTTTTTTGAATAGGTGAGATGGAATCTGTTTCAAAATAAAACTAAAAAGAATGTCTTGGTTGCCGAAATTTGTAGTCTCACCCAGAGGCAGGGTGACACCAACAAAGTGCTTCTTTGCTGGGCTGAAAGATAATTGTCTTTCATGGGACTGAACAAGTCACTAGAGATGGGCATGAAATGCCAAAATGGCATTTTGTGCTCATTATTCGGGCCCTGGGACCTGCTTCGGGTCATTTCTGTTTTTCGGGCCCCGGGAGCCCGCTCCGTTTTTCAGGTGTCGTTTTTTGGCACCCGGCGGGAAAGCATTCCTGTGGCCGTGGAGAGCCCTCCCAGTGCCGGGCACCACCATTGCCGATGGCAAGCCTCCTGGGAGAGCCATCCCGCAGCCGCAGGGAGCCCTCCCAGGGCTGTCCGCCACCGGAGCCGGTGGCAAGCCTGCCGGGAGAACAATCCCGTGGCCACGGGGAGCCCTCCCAGAGCCGTTCTCTGCCGGAGCCGCCGGCAAGCCAGCCAGGAGAAAAGTCCCGCAGCCATGGGAGCGCTCTCCTGGCCAGCTTGATGGTGCTGGCAGTGCCGGGGGGGGGGGCTGGGGGAGATTTAAAAAGCCAGCTCTTCCCCCAACCCATCAGGTGGGAGGAGAGAGTGGGCTTTTTTAAACCTTCTCCCCTCCCAAAGCTAGCACCGAGTGGCTACTGGGCGCTGGCTCTGGGAGGGGGGAAGTGGGGGAGAGAGCACGGACAGGGAAGATCCCTTTCAGACCCCCCTTCACCCCTCTGCGTGCAGAGGGGAGAAGGGGGGACTCGGCTTCCCCACAAGGCTCAGCCGATCTCCTCCACCCTGGGTGACAGCTGCCTCGCTGCCACCCGGGGCGGAGGAGATCGATCCGTGGTCTCGCCTCCACGCACAGAGGTGAGACCACGGCCAAGGCTCAGCCAATCTCCTCCGCCCCGGTGACAGCTGCCCGGCCGTCACCCGGAGCGGAGGAGATCAAGATGCAGTCTTCCCTCCACGCGTGGAGGCAAGACTGCCGCCAAGGCTGAGACGATCTCCTCCGCCCCGGGTGACAGCCGGGCAGCTGTCACCCGGGGCAGAGGAGATCGAGCCACGGTCTTGCCTCCGCGCATGGAGGCGAGACTGTGGCTGAGGCTCAGCCAATCTCCTCTGCCCTGGGTGACAGCTGCCTGGCCATCACCTGGGGCGGAGGAGAACGAGCTGCGGTCTTGCCTCAGCAAATCTCCTCCGCCCTGGGTGACAGCTGCCCGGCCGTCGCCCGGGGCGGAGGAGACCGTGGCCGAGGCTCAGCCGATCTCCTCCGCCCCAGGTGACAGCTGCCCGGCCGTCACCCGGGGCGGAGGAGATCGAGCTGCGGTCTTGCCTCAGCCGATCTCCTCTGCCCTGGGTGACAGTGCCTGGCTGTCACTCAGGGCAGAGGAAATCGAGCTGCGGTCTTGCCTCCACGCACGGAGGTGAGACCGCGGCCAAGGCTCAGCCGATCTCCTCCACCCCGGATGACAGCTGCCCGGCCGTCACCCCGGGCGGAGGAGATTGGATGAATGAACTGAACATAACCGAACTAATTTGTTCCAGTTCTGTTCGGTTTGTGCCCAAATTACTCTGGGCTCCGTTATTCATTCCGTTATGTAACAAAACGAATAACAGGTAATGGAACAAAAATTTTTTTCATTTCGTGGCCATCTCTACAGGTCACATTAGCTAGTGGAGTTTATTATGCACAGTGTTTGTTGAGCAATAATATTTTATTCAGCCAGCTGCCGCCTAATGTCTTTTATAAGTAACACATTTCTAATTCCCATTGAAGAGTGTTCTTATTGCCTCCTTCACAGTGTAATTTTTAAACTGGGACATCAAGCATACTTCTGTTATTAGTTCCATCCATGTCAATAATGCAGCTTCATTATGCTTTCATGTTCCTATGAACAGGTTGGGGCAATGGGAAGCACATACAAGCACCAGGGTGCAAGCATGTTGAGCTTACCAGCAATGCTCCCAAGTCCCTCCCCAAAGATACAGACACCTCATGTATGTAGGGTTGCACAAGCCATAGATCTGATCCACTTCTACAGGTTGGCCAATTCAAGCAAATGCTATTAAATGATTGTCTTATTTAGAACTAAAGAAAGGATATTAAGCAGTCTTATTCTCAGAGTATCGCTATTGCGATCTAGTTTACCTTTAACAAAAATGATGCATTTTACCTGGCAGACCTTACCAGCAAGTGATAGATAATGCAGAATAAACACACTTTCCCTCCCTCTTTAGTTAAACTGGAAAACCTCTCAAACACTGGAGACAATACTCCTGGGTTCCATTAGAGTAGTACCTGGTGTGAAATCTTTTTGTCTTTAGAAAGCTTTTTGCACCAAGCAAATGCATTTTACAGATGCCCAATGGTTCACTTAAAGTGTGTGTGTGTGTGTGTGTGTGTGTGTGTGTGTGTGTGTGTGTGTGTGTGTGTGTGTGTGCGTGTGTGTTCGGGGGGGATTTAATAATAGAAAGTGGAGTGTTGCGTATATGGAAGAAAATAGCTGACAGCACACAGTTCTCATCTCCCATGACCAGTGTATACACATCCGCACTGGGGCAATATTAACTTTTGGATCAAAGAATCAAAGGAAAATTAGAGGAGGTCACTTGAGGAGTCCTCAGAAAATTTTCTCTTTCCCTCTCCCCCATGCAAATACACATATCTTTTCAACTGCAAGCTAAGTTCCACCCAGTCACTCTTAATAGTAGGAATAATTGTTCACAATAATTAACACCGATGAAGCTACCTGAGCTCTCAAGGGCAAAAGGCAGAGAGGGCCAAAGGCCTTAAACCAAAGAGGAACACACAAAAATATTTGTGTCCAATTGCCACAAGTTCTGGTGCTGTTGTTTGTCCTTCCCGCACACCTCCCGGGTTTGTTGATAATCTTCTGTAATATCTATCATTTTACTCCTGCCTCCCTGCCCACTCCAGAAATCTCCTCCTTCCTATACGGTAATCTACTACAGTTTACAGATCTCATGCTGTGGGAAATCTCTGGTTGAACGCCTCACATTCTGAGAGGTACCATTTGTGAGGGCTAGTGTTTGGCCTGATATGATACACCGTACATGGTTTGAACATAGCAGGAGTTGACAAATGGTCTATTTATGTGTCAATGAATGTTTCAGTGCTAAATTTACACAACCTCAAGGATTCTGATCTGGGACACATTTTCCAGACATCCAATGGGTCCATTTAAACAACACAATACATTAATTAGTGCATTAGCAAGATCTTCCAGACACCCTCATCATGGTGCAGTTTGTTTGCACTGTTATTGGGATTATACTGCCACATTTCCTGAAAGTGAGTTTTATCCATTTCATCTATTTTTAAAACTTTCAAACACATGCACACACCCACGCACACCAGTGTTCTTTGGTATGTTTGGGTCAGTTTCATGGTATGTTTGGGTCAGTTTCTGGCTTGTAGAATTACTGCTGCTCTTTTCGCCCTTTCTTTTTTTGTCCTATTGGTAGATGCTCTTTGTATGTCGTTTTCCGGATTTGTTCCACAGTGTAGGTGTGATTCACTCCCCACCTCCTTCAGCATAACTCTCATTGCTTAATGGCTACTGATTATCTCTTCCTTCTCTCCTTCTAAATGGTTCCAGTGGCTCTTAGCAATACTTTTCTTGCATAACACTGGAAACTGAAAGAGTGAATTCCAAAATAAATGCCAGAAGGCTTTATACGGAACAGGAAATGTCCACACTACCTCAGGTGTTCCGCAAAATGAGAGGCAGGAAGGCCAGGTGTTTGTGCTTTGAATTTGACCTGTAATTTAATACCAGGAGGCATCTGACCTGGCCGAGGGTGGAGGAGATAAGTGATGATCGACAGACAATGTGAAGACTGCAGAATGCAACCATGTGCAGGGATGGCCCAAGCCCACCTGCCAGGTGTGCCCAGAAGGAAAAAGCCCATACATACATATTTAGTGGATGTTCCTCCTGCTTCCCAAGAGACAACCAGGTACGTTTAGCTCAAACTATAATCCTCAGTTATCTTGATTCCTGAATGTCTCCTTTTGGTTTTTTTTTTAAGGGCACTGTGTGTCTGCTTTTTAATTAACTAATGTTAAAAGGAAAAACTGAAAGGCAGCCAAACACTAAACAATCGATGATAGCAACATATTTGAAGGACAAAAGGCACTCATTCAAAGATGAGGATGTACACATATTTAGACAAAGAAGAGAGGGGGTTTGAGAGAGGGATGCCATTCATGCATGTATTGAAAACCCCTCTCTCAACAGAGGTGGGGGACTCAGACACAATCTGTCCACTACTAATCAAGCGGCCCTTTCATCAATCCCCAAACAAATCAGAAGCACACTACACCTCCACCAGTAAAGCCATAGCTAACGACCCATTCTTAATGGGTGTTGGGGATGGTTGTATAGGTGGGACTTTCACACACCCCAGGCCATTGTCCACCCAACGAGCCCATTCAGACCACTGCTCACCTAAGAGCTTATTCAGGCCATTGTCTTATTTATGAGCCTATTCAGACCAGGGTAATGTGAAATCAAGGTGAACTATAAAATGGACGCCTTGCACCAACTTTCTGCAGACTGACAAAGCTGCTTTGATGAGCAGCGAAACGTTTCCATCTCTCAAGAAAAGTCCAGTTGCCATGACTCACCTTTCAGATGAACTCACCTGAATGACTGAGAATCTTCATCTGCCAAAAAGCAGCTTCAAGTAGTCTTTCATGACAGTGAATCCGCCTTAAGAGGTCCAGAACTTACATAAACTGGCTGGGGTATGTGCAGGCTAATTAGGCATCTTGCTTGCTTTTCTGAACCTTTGCTTGCTAATGATCAGAATACATTTAATTTCACAACATTTAATTTCACAATGTTGGGGGGGAGGTCTTGAAGGCTTTTTGGGGGAGGGGGAGGGGAAGGGAGAGCCATTTCTTCCCTATAATCTGATGCAAGGCACAGTTCTTTAGCATATGCTGCACTGCTGTGTGGATCTCTCTTCCTCCCACTTATTTTTTCATTATTCCTTCTTGGTCCAAGCAATTACACTGGGTACCTCAGCACTTAAGAGCAAGTCAGAATTTATTAACTTCCATTCTCATCTCCAACAATACACTTCCCCCTCTTTCCAATAAACACTGGCCGTGTCTTATTCAAATAAAACCCTGGAAAGGATTTGAAGGTCATCTAGTTAAAGACTTGGTCAAATGTTGTCAAAGTGAGCTACAATCAAGGACAAAACGATCTCGGCCTTTCAAAGTGTCACTCAAATAAAATTAAAAAGAGTGGGCACTGAGGGGAGGAGGAACAAAAGAGCCTGAGGCGGACCCTGACTCATGGCACCTGTGTTTAGAAATATTACTTTTTTGAGCAGCCACTCCCAGAATGGCCTCCATGCTGGTCAGGAGAATCTGTGAGTCATGGTAAAAAAAAAAAGGGGGGGGCAACTTTCTCAAGCTCTAGGTAAAAGAGGGTTACATCACTGTGAAGTATGACTCAGCACATCCAATCTCGCCTGATTTCAGAAGCTAAGCAGGGTCAGCCCTGCTTAGTACAGTAACCCCCCGCCAATCGTGGCAGTTAGGGACCCACCCCACCCGTGATGCATGAAAATCTGTGATATGCGGAAGCGGGTGGGGTGGGGGCTGGGGCGGGGGGCGATTGCACGGCGCACCAGCGGCGGCAGGGGGAGCTTACCTCCCACCGCCGCCCGCCCGCCCGCACGGCCCCGAGGCTTCTCGGGGCTGCGTGGGAGGGCCGTGCGCAGCGACTGGATCCCCCCCGTCACCCTCCCACGCACCCCGGAGGCTTCTCGGAGGTGCGGGAGGGGCAGCGCAGAGCAACCCGGCCACACACCCCCATGGTTCCAGTACTGGGTCCCGCGATGTAGTGGGACCGCAATACCGGAACCGCAAAATGGCAGGGGGTCACTGTACTTGGATGGGAGACCACCAGGTGCTGTAGGCGCCTGGAGTAGGAAATGGCAAACCACTCCAGTATTCCTGCCAAGAAAACTTCATGGACATGGGGTCACGAAGAGTCGGTCACAACTGTAATGATGCAACACACACACACACACACACACACAAATACACTAGGCAATTTATTGATCCCTGCCTTTTGTCTAGTAGAGGGACCCAAGGTCATTTATGGAACATTTCAACTCAGAGGTTTTGGAAAAAATCAAAATGCAGCAAATCTGATTGTGTCAAAGAGCTCGGCAGTTTACATAACACCTTCAGGTCTTTTCTGGCCTGTTGAACATGCCATATATATTTTTCATCACGGCGAGTCCTTTTATAAAATGCCACTTCCTGTTGTCTAACTGGAATCTCTGGCTAATTTTCTGTTGAGCACCCTGTAGGCTGAAAAGGGCCACCAGTGCAATAACGTAAGGTTGCTCCAGTGTCCTGAATGTCATCGCTGTGCCTAGGGTGAATCTGTACAACAACCACACTTGTAGTGGTCCTGGCATGTAACTGTCCTGGTGGGACTTCGCGGAGAACTATCCTCTCCTCTTCTGGAGATGCTGAGTATTCAATATGGGAGTTTTTGTGTGCATGTCACAGAAGCAGTTTCTGAACACTGGCTACACAGGAACAGGGAGTGTATTCCAGGACTGGTGAAGGATGAACTGAAAATAGCCGACGGTTCCTAAAATATAAATTTAGGTGGGTAATGTGTCCTCTGTGTAATGATTAGCTTTAACTAATCTGTGAAAGAGTTCAAACACTAACCATTCAGCCTGCATGTGGTTCCAGAGGCTTATAGGTCTCTTACAACTCTATGATTCTATGAAAGAAACATCTTTGATTTCTTACATATGTTTTGATCTTGTGCCCACGAAGATTCCTCAAGGAAAAGGTAGAACTTGAGATTTTAAACTTGCATCTTGTAGGAATTAAAAATGTTACTTTTAAATTGGGAATATCCATGTACAGTACCTGCTTGAGAAGAAGATAACAAGGGCCTAAGCTCTTGTCTCTTGCCAGGAAAAAAGGTCCCCTAACTTGAAATAAATCAACAGCAAACTGATTCAGATCCACCCATTGTGTTTGTGGGTTAGGAACCCTCCTGGCTCTGACAGGTTTAAGTCTTGCTGATGCTGAATCACCACCTCTAAAATGCATTCACTGCACTGGCCCAGAAGAAACATGGAGATTTCTATCTGACTAATGGGCTCAAATCCGAAATATTAATATGCTCACATCTGAAACATTACAGACCAGTTCTATTCTTAGACTTTCAGAACTGTAAGCCATGTTCAATGATGTGTTTGAAGGAGCTAATTTCCTGGCTCATGCAGCAGTCAGACCTAACAAGTCTCTCAATCCGTATCCAAGCAACAGGGTCCGTAAACATTTCATACTCGCCTCTTGCTCTCATCTGTGGAAAATAGGGAAAACACTCTAGCAACTAGATGGGGGTTTAGGGGAAGGAGTGTAAGGGTGGGGTGGAAAACACAGAAAAACACAGAAAAACCATCCCCCCCCCAACCCATGTTAGCTGAAGAACTTTGGCTGGGGCAAGATCTTCCTGATGCAACAAGTATTTACACTGTTGATAAACTTGGATGAGATGCCATTTGAGATTGACGTGGCTTCTCCTTCACAGATCTTGCTGCTTTTTATTCCTGCTTGGAAAACAGCTTGGAAAGCTTCAAAGCTCCCCTTCTACTTTCCCAATGGAAAGAGTGTGTGGAAAGATACCACACTGTTTAATAATAACAAAACAGAACAAAACAAAACAACAACACCCAAGTTGTACAGGGGTAGCTTGATGGGGGTTCCTGCATGGCAGGGAGTTGGACTAGATGGCCCTTGAGGTCTCTTCCAATTCTATGATTCTATGTGTGAGGCTGAGCATATGCACTGGAAATATCACATGCATTCCCTTTCTTGTAACAATAAAGCAGGTGCTGAGGTTATTTGTCTAGTAAGAGCAGGATAGTGATTCTCCTAGAGGAAAGGTGAGAGTAAAACATCAGCCTTAGTGAAGTTCTGAATATAATGGGCAGGACAGGAGCTACCAAGCCCTTGAGATATCAAGAGCCAAACCACCTGTGGACATGTCTCTGTGATGTCACAGAGGCAGGGCAGGCAAGGGAGGAGCCACCTAGAACTGCTTCTGGACCAGGTGGGAATAAGGAAAATGGTTGTTGTTGTTCAGTCATTCAGTCATGTGCAACTTTTCGTGACCCCATGGACCAGAGCTTGCCAAGCCTTCCTATCTTCTACTGCCTCCCGGAGTTTGATCAAATCCATATTGGTTGCATCAATGACACCATCCAATCATCTCATTCTCTGCCATCCCCTTTTCCTTTTAACGTCCATCTTTCCCAACATCAGGGACTTTTCCAAGGACTCGTCTCTCCTCATGAGGTGGCCAAAATACTGGAGCCTCAGCTTCAAAATCTGTCCTTCCAGTGAACATTCAGGGTTGATTTCTTTCATGATGGATAGGTTTGATCTCCTTGTAGTCCAGGCGACTCTCAAGACTCTCCCCCAGCACCACAGCTCAAAAGCATCGATTCTGCGGTGATCAGCCTTCTTTATAGTCCAGTCCAGTCGGCAAAATGATGTCTCTGCTCTTTAAGATGCTGCCTAGGTTTACCATCGCTTTCCTCCCAAGAGGCAGCCATCTTTTAATTTTGTTGCTGCAGTCACCATCTGCAGTTATCAAAGAGCACAAGAAAATGGACCCTGAAGTAAAACCTGGGTAACCCTCCAATAAGACAGGAAGAATAGTTGGAGTCAGCTAAGCCGGCAGTATAGGCACCTGGCTTCTCTAGCAGTTCCCACACTTATCAACATCCCTCCCCCCAGACCCACATAGCTACAGCATCCTACAGGTGTTGAAAACATCTGTGGGAAGTGTTTCTCCTGCAGATATCTGTCTACAGAGACTGAGGCTGAGAGTTCAATTCTCCATTGTGTCTGTGAAGCCGTGGGCAAGCTGCACAGTCCCAGGACACCCCCCAGATAAGGGAATGGAAAACCACTTCTGAGTATTCTCTACTTGACAAACCCTGGAAAGAACTGACTTGACCACCACCATCGTTATTATATAGGCTAGCCCAGGGGTGTCCAAACTTTTTGCAACGAGGGCCAAATTTGGCGAGGTTGGTGGTCGACCATTCAGCCACATTTGGCCCCGGGGCCAGACTTTGGACAAGTCTCTATAACATGCAAGGAGGAAGGGGGGATGCTGCAGCAACAGAGCCGGGGGCTGGGTGGTGGTGGACAGAGGCAGGGAGGGCAGGCAAAACATAAAACTGCAAGCCGATGCCTCCATCCGGTATGGGGAAGGGCCAACTGGCGGGAATGCATGACAGGCTGAGCCGGTGGGGAGAAGAAAATTTGTAAACAGGCCACATTTGCCCCCCCCCCCCCGGCCTGACTTTGGACATGCCTGGGCTAGCCCCTTTGAATTGTGCCAAGAGAGAATCACCAGGGCTGAGTCCTTGAGGATGCTCCCACCTGCCTTGCAAGCCTTAGCATTAAAGGTGCTGGCACGCGAATGGAAGGGAAATAGGTGATCTGAAGGCATTTCCTTCTCCTGTACTCCTCTGGATTCCTTTTGCTGACTCAGGAAGTAGGAGAACAGCCTGGAAACCAAAAGACTAACCTTCCTACCCTCCTCCAGTGGCAGAAAAGCAATTACTTTGGGCCTCCAGAGAGCATGCCCCAGCTCATTCCCGGCTAAGATAGGCCATTGTGTTCACTGTTTATGTTGCATCATAGAAAACACAGCTGGAAGACTGGTAAAAAGCCCTTAATTTCTCTCACCCTAAAGAAAGTTAATTATCTTGCTCAAAGTCGTTATACAACTTCCTGGGCCTTTAAAAACATTTACAAGGAGAAAAGATATTTTATTGACAGGGCAGGGCTGCAAAAGTTCAGGCTTGTAGGTAGCTGGTGTGTGTGTTGTTTTTTCTCCATGGTGCCAACTTCGTTACAATAAAAACCTGAGCTGATTTTATTTAAAAAAACCCTAATTAAAAAGATGAAGGAAAGATATTGTCAGTCATTAGTAATACAGACTACTTTATCCTTTCGGGATGTGAAGGACTTGGACGTCAACAAATTTTGGGCATCACAAGATGGATACACATTAGACAACAGCCTCCCCTCGCAGTTGATAACCCGGGAATTCGTCATTTTATGGCAGCAAACTTTAATTGAAACAGCTGAGATTAAAAGGGATGTTCCAATTTTCTGAAGTGGATTGATTTCTTAATATGTGTTATCTAACACTTTTTAACCACCCCTAACACACTTACCAAGGCATTTTGGTGATTAAATAAATTACAGATGTAAAATTTATTGGCTAAGTGCCATCTTTTCATTCATCAAGGTTGTAGCTCCTCCGGGAAAGGTCTCTGGGAGGAATTTTTAAGCCCCGTGAAATTCCATCCCTCCACGTAACAGCCAGAACATGGTGCATACCTGTCAAGGTCTCCCCCATTTGTTCAAATTGCTGTGCCGCAAAATCAGCCCCCAAAACAGCCTTTTAAAAACCTGCCTTCCTGTTTTTTCTTTTCTTTTAAGTAGGAAAACATATCCAGAGACCAAGCACAGAACAACTCGGGGGGGGTGGGGTTAAAAAGAAATAGAAAAAGGAGACAGAACTTTGCCCCTCACTTCTGAAAATCCATGCAACAAGGCAGCAACGCAACAACACAACAGCCCTTGTCTTGTGTGTGCATGTGTAGTTTGCATTATTTGTGCTGAAGTGTTGTTTTCCTAAATTGCTTAATTTGTGCAAAAAAAAAAGTTCTCTTCCTCATCGGTTGTCAAAAGTGCAAAAAAAAAAAAAGCGAAGCAAACAAAACCATCACCCAGGGATGAGATAAGGAAAATAATTTTTCAATTCCTCTCCTTTACGTGTGGGGATGAGACAACTGAAGCTATACACGCTCAATACTAATGAATGGATTTGTCAGAAGACAGGAGATTAGCCAACATCTTTAATCAATTGACAACCAAAGTAATTAAGTGGCCCTTAGTAACTGAGGCCTGCCATGCACTTTCAAGTGCCTGCTTTAAGAAATTCCAGATAAATCCTTTCAGAGATGCCTCTTACTTTTTATGCCATGTCATGCTGCCACCTGATTCATTTGAGTTGTATATATTGTGAGGTCAAAGTTTACTGAAGTCCAGAAC
Source organism: Phrynocephalus vlangalii (assembly GCA_037367305.1). NCBI lineage: Eukaryota > Metazoa > Chordata > Lepidosauria > Squamata > Agamidae > Phrynocephalus > Phrynocephalus vlangalii. The sequence continues at coordinate 18,452 of JAWVWN010000935.1, read as the reverse complement.
TACCTGACAAAATTAGGACAATCAAAGGCATCCTTATTTGTAATGCATTGCCCTTATGGGCAAAATCTCATTCTTCAGGCAGTGTCTATACTATTTGCATCCCACTGTATTCGTCTACATCTTTGTTTTGTTTTTTGTCTGTAGTTAGGCACATATGGAAAGAGTCCATATGTGGCTCTCATTTTGAAGGTCAGCAGATCCTGACCAAAGGGATGACCAAAACAACACTTGATTAAAGCACTGTTTAAATGTGTTTTAAATGCCTATACTGTACTGTACATGGTTAAATGCCTATACTGCAGCTAAAACTGTGCTCACAACCTGGGGTTCAATCCCAGGTAGCCGGCTCATGGTTGACTCAGCCTTCTATCCTTCTGAGGTCTGTAAAATGAGTACCCAGCTTGCTGGCAGAGGGGGGGGATGTGTAGCCTGCATAATTAAATTATAAACTGCCCAGAGAGTGCTTGAAGTGCTATGGGGCAGTATATAAGCAGAACACTTTGCTTTTTGATGAACACCCTTGATGACCGCATGAAGTTTCCCCAGGTTCAGTTGGACCTGGCCTGTGACTATGCCAAGTGGAAGGCAAAAAACAAACAAACAAAAACAAAAAAGAATAGCAGGGCAAACACTAAGAAAAAGAAGAAGAAGAGGCTAGGCACATATGCATCCAACCATATCTATATGTGTTTCTTCTGTACTAAGCAGAGGGACTGGTAGTCAGAATGTTCTTTCATCATTGCATATTTGGGACTAGACATGGGCACGAAACAGAAAAATGGTGTTTCGGTTTTTCGTTTGTCATTGAGAGGTCTGTTTCGGATTGTTTCCGTTTGTCGGGAATTTTTTGAAAAATTTCATTACCGTTTTTCGTTTTTTCGTTTGTCGTTTCCACCCGCTTTTTGCGCGATTTTTAAAGCATTTCTGTGCGCAGGCATCCCCCAACGCCCCAGACCAGAGGGAAAACACTAAAAAAAATGGATGCTGGCAGAGACACAGAATATAGACTAGGTATGCAGGGAGGCTGCAAAGGCAGCGGCGGGCGTTGCCCAGGGTGCAAGGCAGCCTCAGAGTGACTGCACTGCGGGGCAAGGGAGGGTACTCACTGAGAGGCTACGCACACACGCACACAGGGAGGCTGCAGGACTGAAGCTAGAGTCGCAGAGACAGCAATCCCACCCTAACTCCCACCAGAGACTGCAAGGAGGACGGGGGCTGCCAGAGCTTTTTATGCCCTCTGTGGCTGCCAGACCTGCCCAGTCTGCAACCTGGGCATGCTATTGGTTGAACATGATCCCACATCACATGGCTTGCCTCCATTTTGTGGCTGGTGGTGACATCCATTTTAAAGGGAAAAGAAAAATACATCGCGATGGGAGAAGACAAAAACAAACGTTTTAAGGACCCCAACCCCCCTGGTAGGTATTATCAGACAATATAAATAATTATTGCTGTGTTTTTATGGATGTCCAGGGCGTTTTTTAACATTTAAAACAGCTCATTTCATTGCGCGTCGCCATTAACGGAAACGAAACGTAACGACCACAATTTTCATGGTTCTGTTCGTTTTGTTTCATTTTCATCACAATTTTCGTTTGTCATTTCGTTACGTAACAGAAACGACAAACGGTAACGGAAATGAAAAAATGTTTGTTCCGTGCCCATCTCTATTTGGGACGCAACTCTAGCTTGGGAGACAGGTAAGTGGAGTGAGAGGCAGGCAGGGCAGAGAAATATATGGATTTATGTACTAATTAATACTGTCAGTTGTTGTGAATTTTTTGGGCTATTTGGCCATTTTCTGGAATTTTTTCTTCCCGATGTTTCACCAGACTGCGTGCCTGGCATCTTGAGAGGGTAAGGAGCACAGGGAACTAGGAGTTCTCTCTGCGCTCTGGGGTATAGAGTGAGTGAGACTGGGGTTTTTTAAATTGTGAGAAAGAGGAAACTTGTCCTATGCAGGAGAATAGGTGTTAGCCATTGTATTGTGATGAAGGGATTAAGAAGTTTCAATGCAATCAGGGTAGCAAGGATCCTTCTGTGTAGCTGATGGGTGTCATTAGCTGTTCTATTGTGTGAACTGATCACTATAGCTTGTGGCTGGGTGGGAATCACTGAGTTTTGACCCTTTTCACTCTGCAGCTTTTAGTACTGGAAGTCAGGCTTTGTTGGTTTTTAGACTTTCTTCTTTTTGTTGAAAAGTTGTTATTCTTATTTTTTTTATATAAATGCAACAGTTTAAATATATTACTGAGAATTTAATTTATTGGTTAAATTTCTCTAGTTGGACAGTAGAAGTGCAGGGATTCACAGAGCAAACAGCTTCAAGTTCCTCCAAGTAGGCCGTACTGTTTCTCATTAATTGGCACTTAATAACTCAATAATTGCCTCTGAGACACTAGTTGTAGAAAGAATAAAAAGGTTTCGTTTACTTACAGGTTCAATTTATTTAGAGTATTTTTACCCCACCTTTCTCCTTGGAAAAGGACCCAAGGTGGCATACAGTAATGAGGGACAATATACGGTCCAGATGAAGAGATTAATCAGCAAACTGACAAACATGACTGCCTTCATGTAGAGAGTGTTTCCTCTTTTAAATTCCTGGTAGTCTATCTTCGTGAAGATCTCACTTAGAAAACTAACATAACCCAGGTGGTCAAAAAGGCCCAAAAGAAACTCCATTTCCTTAGGGTCTTGCGAAAGTATAAGGTGGAACAATTGATGACCTCCTTTTATTGGCCCACAATAGAAAGCATCCTTTCATATTGCATCACAGTTTGGTATGCCAGTTTGACAGCCTTGGTGGGGTCAGCACAGCACAAAACATCATGGGCTGTCCCCTGAGTCCACTAGGTGACATTGCTAGGGATCTCTGCCTTAGGAGAGTGAAGAAAATTCTCAGGGATGACACACACACCAGTCAGCACTTCTTTACTCTCCTACCATTGGTTAGGAGACATAGAAGTATAGCCAGCCTTACCAACAGGCTGAAAAATAGTTTCTACCTGTGCGTTGTCAGACTTTTAAACAGGAAATAACCCCATGTCCACAAGGTGCAACAAGGTTGTATGGTTGTTAGTGGGATTCATTGTGTTGGGTTGGGGGTGTATTGAGGAGGCTTAGCTAGTTTCATTGTACACATGTTGTACTTTGACAATAAATTATTATTATTATTATTATTATTATTATTATTATTATTATTATTATTATTATTATTATTATTATTATTATTATTATTATTATTATTATTATTATTATTATTATAGCAACATCTGCATATTCAAGAGATGGGGGAAACAGAGCGGGGAGGCAGGGCTTTCTTTGAACTTAGGTGCAGGAGGGAACTATTGGTAAATGCCAGATAGAATGGCAGTCAGTTCAAAACCAAGATTCCTGAGACAACGTAGTGCTTAAAAGGCCGTTACTTCACGTCCCTTTTATCATGGTTCGCGGTCCCGCTTGATACCGGTACGAAGTAATCTTACCGCACGTCCATTGCGTGATGACAGGAGTTTGTCCCAACCACGCCCCCTGAACTGCGATTTAAGTGGAATGAGAGATTCCCCTCCCTGGCCTTGGGAATCTGTTCGTCTCGCTTCTCATTTCGAGATGAGAGCCCGTGAAGTAAGCCTTGTTGTGGAACGAGTGCCGATTGTAGCTCATTGCCATCTAGTGGCAGAAGTGCGAAGTGACATTCGCCAGTAAATTCCCTATGGAGTTAGCAATGCAGTGCTGAGATTTTTAAAAGACAAATGCCTTGAAGTTTGCTCCGTAATGCATTGAAGGCAAGGCTTCGGAGAATCAAAACATCGAAAAACGGAAGGTCGGACTGAAAAAAGAAAAGAACGAAGGCATACATGCGGTAACAGTCATCCCAGTATCATCAATCATGCCCGTGGGTACACGGGAACAGGGACAGAAGCGGAAGAAGACCACGTGACCGTGACCGATGTCAACACGCAACGAACGTCCTCCCAGAACAAGAATGGACATGAAGTAACCATCAAAGTCTTCCTAAGGAGGAAGGTCTTTGCTACCAGAAGGCAAGGGAAAGGGAGCCAACCTGGCTTCTTGGGTCAGTGCATTCCAAAGCCCTGTCTCGTGGCTTCACCCAATGATTTTGAGAAAGTGGAGGGACCAAGAGAAAGGGACTCCCCAGAAGATCCTAAAAGCTGAGAAGGCTCATATGGGGTGATACAATTCCTTATTTGCCTTAAGACAGAGCATAAATGGAACTAGGTAGAATTTGCATGGGCTTCTATATATAATGAAAATTCAAATAATATGCACTCCACAGCCTACATAAAAGAATCAGGATAGTTCTTGATAAGATCATAGCCAGAAGAGCAGTTACACTGGCAGGTTTTTCTGGTGGCAGATCTCCGAGATCAATCAACAAAAATCATGTATTCATGCCACCCACAGTCTCTGTTCGAGATTTAGCTTAAATGGGAAACAAAGGGGTTGGCTATTCAAGGAAAATATGGGCACTTGGGAATAAATATATGGCAGGACATTCAAAAAGGATAGATCCTGAAAGCATGGATCTGCTTTGATGAAACAAATACAGGCTGGCATCTTGAAGTGACTTGGTAGGTAAAAGATCCACAACAATTCAGTGAAATAAGTTGACAGGGACTCCCACCTATCCAAGACTTGTGCTTGTTTCCAGTTATCAGCTCTTTAACATCCCTCTGTGATTTCCTCATGAGTTCTTCACACTCAGGTGTCTGGAAAAAACAGCAGGTCCTGAAAGATGTTGGATTGGTAAAGAGATAAGTACATGTATGGGCAAAGCTTTGTTTGCATTTTGCCAGAATTATGATCTACAGTAATTCTATTAATGTCACTTTACTGCCATCCACAGAAGAGGTGACATTTGGGAAGAGAGTTGTACTATATTTCAACTTGTCCTATGCTTTTTAAAAATACTGTATATTGGTGTCAAAATGAAATTAAAACATATGGGATGTATCTGCCCCATAGCTCTCATCTACTGGTTTCTCCTTTTTTTTTTGTCACGGATCCTAATGATCCCCCTTTCCCTCCCTCAATTTCATTTAAATGCCACTGCTTTTATGGTCTTTTATGTCTCTATTTTGTTTTGTTTGTTTACTGCACCTTTATGGTGTGTCTTGTCTTTTATTGGATGCCTGTAACCCACTTTGGGTAATATAAATTTTAAAAGTGGTATACAAATTGAAGTAAGTAAGTAAGTAAGTAAGTAAGTAAGTAAGTAAGTAAGTAAGTAGGTAAGTAAGTAAGTAAGTAAGTAAGTAAGTAAGTAAGTAAGTAAGTTTATACAGTAACCCACCACCTATCGCGGGGGTTAGGGACCCATCCGACCCGCGATGGTTGAAAATCCGCAATATGCAGATGCAGGTCAGGTGGGGACTGGGGGGTGAGGGGCTGCTGCCGCACGCTGTGCAGAGCCGCCTCAGAGGAGCGCACAGCGGCGGTATTGGGGGATCCAATCTCCTGCCACCGCCACTGCGTGCTGCGCACAGCCGCCTCAAAGTAGCGCGCGGCGTTGGCATTGGGGGATCTGATCCCCACTGCCGCCATCGTGCGCTGCGCAGAGCCACCTTGGAGCAGCGCGTGGCAGCGGCATTGGGGGGTCCGATCCCCCACCACCGCCACACGCTGTCCAGAGCCGCCTTGGAGCAGCGCGCAGTGGTGATGTTGGAGAGGGGGAGACAAGCGCTTGTCTCCGTGCTGAGAGCCCTTTAAACATCGCTCCCCGTGCGCCCGCTACCCCCAGGTAAAAGAAATGATTAGGGTTCATCACATTGACGCTTTTGTCACACATCCTTTAGATCCACATGTTCACAATATAAGCCAGGGGCCCTCAACCTAAGGCCCTGGGGCCGAATCCGGCCCCCGAAGGTCCTGAATCCGGCCCCCGGGACCAATTCCAACCCCCCACCTACCCCCTGCTTTGCAAGCAAGCCACCCTCCGCAGCTGCTTCTATTGCTGAGGCAGTTCAAAGCAGTGGGCTATGTCACTTCTCCCATTCCCCCCAACTACCACCCAGATGATCAGCATACTGGCTAGTGGGGCATTCAAAGTGGGAGGGCTACGGCAGGGTCCCCCAGTCCCCCCACCCACCGCCCAGATGGTTGGGGCGCTGGGTGCAGCCGACCGGGGCAATTTAAAACAGGAGGGCTGTGGCAAAGTCTCCCACTCCCACCATGGCCCCGAGGCCCCACCCCTGCTCCTCCTCCCCCCTGCCCACCTGCCTTCCTTGTGTGGCTGCCGCCTGTGTTATTGTAGTGGTGAGGAATGAAGGGGGCAGGCAGAGGCAGCACCAGCCAGCCTTCCGAACCAGAGCAGCCATGGCAGTGGACCACTGGACAGATGGATGGCAGGGGACCAAGGGGGAAATGGAGCTACTTCCCACCCACCCAGCCCCCTCCGGGCTGCTGCCTTGCTCCACTGAGCGAGGGAGGGGAGGAGGGAGCATAGCCATGGCCAGAGGCTGCAGCTGCCACCACCATCACCGGGTTATAGACCAGCGAAGAGGAGGTGGTGGATAAAGAAGAGAAGGGAAGAGAAGGCCAAACGGTGGCCCAGGCCTGGTTCCTGGGAGGCTGGCGGGGCTGCATTTGTTCCCAGTTGGTGATGGGCGGGCTGGCGAGTCAAGAGAGCACCGCAGCCTGGCTGGACTCGGCCAGTGAGCGGGCTGCAGGTGGCTTTGGGCATGCCTTTCTGCCTCCCCTCCCTCCTTCCCAGCCCTTGCTCCCTCCCCTCCCTCCCTCACTTGTAGCGCACCAAGTCGGGTCAGGCCAAGAGAGGAGGCAGATTTCCCTCCAGGGACAGTGAGGACATGATGGCCAGGGGACACGGCTGGATCTGTGTGCAGTGGCATCAGCCTTGCTGCGGCTGCTGCTCCTCATCCTGAGTGGCCGCCCAGAAGGTGATGAGGGGCCTGAGTTTGCCTGGGCTGCCACCTCCTTCCCGATGCAATGAAGGAAGGAAGGAAGGAAGGAAGGAAGGAAGGAAGGAAGGAAGGAAGGAAGGAAGGAAGGAAGGAAGGAGAGCTGCTCCAGCTGCTGCCACTGGAGGAGGAGGAGGAGGAGGAGGAGGATGTGGAGGAGAAGGCGCAGCAGAGGGATCCCAGCAGTGTCACCTCAGGGTGGTGATCTGGAGCAGGAGACATTGCTGGGGCCCTGGAGACACAATGATCATGGGCCAATCGTGGGGGGTTCCGCCCACTTGCCCCTCCTCCCCTTTTCCATGTCGGCCTTTTTTGGGGGGTTTTGGACTGTGGTCTGGCCCCCAGTGGTGTCTGGGGTGTGGTGGACCGGCCCGCTGTTTGAAAACGTTGAGGACTCCTGATATAAGCCATATCTGCCACAGCTGGGCCCCATAAAGCTGTTAACAAATTATACAGCCATCACAAATTATATAGTCAATTTCCTATAACCAAAATACATATTGCTCTCTCTTCTGCCAGAGAACCAGTTGGCCCTCTGGATGGTGTGGGAGGAAAAGAGGAGGTAAAGGAGGACTTGGAAATTGCAGAGAAATTAAATGAGTTCTTTGCATCTGTCTTCATGACAGAAGACTTTGGGCAGATTCCGCTGCCTGAACAGCCCCTCTTGACTAAAGAATTAAATCAAATACAGGCTAAAAGAGAAGATGTTTTAGGACTAATTGATAAATTAAAGATCAACAAGTCACTGGGCCCAGATGGCATCCACCCAAGGTTTATTAGGGAACTGAGAAATGAAATTGCAGATCTCTTAACGGTAATATGCAACTTGTCTCTTAAAACGGCCACAGTGCCAGAGGACTGGAGGATAGCAGATGTCACACCAATGTTTTAAAAAGGAAGGAGGGGGGACCCAGGCAATTACTGGCCGGTTAGCCTTCCGTCTGTCCCAGGGAAGATGGTAGAAAGCCTCATCCAAGGGAAAATCTTAAAACACATAGAAGAACAAACCTTTCTGGGGGGAAATCAGCATGGCTTCTGTAAGGGAAAGTCTTGTCTGACAAACCTTTTAGAATTCTCTGAAAAGGTTAACAGGCATGTGGATTTGGGTGAACCGGTGGATATTGTCTATCTGGATTTTCAAAAGGCTTTTGACACAGTCCCTCACCGAAGCTGCTGAGAAAATTGCACAGTCAGGGGATAAGAGGGCAGGGCCTCTTATGGATTGAGAACTGGTTGAGATCCAGGAAACAAAGAGTAGGTGTCAATGGGAAATTTTCACAATAGAGAGAGGTGAAAAGCGGTGTGCCCCAGGGCTCTGTCCTGGGTCTGGTGCTTTTCAATCTGTTCATATTTGACCTAGAGACAGGGATAAGCAGTGAGGAGGCCAAGTTTGCGGACGACACAAAACTTTTTTCATGTGGTAAAAACCAGAGAAGATTTTGAAGAACTCCAGAAGGATCTCTCCAAACTGGGGGAATGGGCTGCAAAGTGGCAAATGTGTTTCAATGTAGCAAAATTTAAAGAAATGCATATTCGGGCTAAAAATCCAAACTTTATCTATCAACTCATGGGCTCTGAGCTATCCGTGACCGATCAGGAAAGAGATTTTGGTGTGTTGGTGGACAGCTCCATGACGGTGTCTACCCAGTGTGTGGCGGCGGTGAAGAAGGCCAATTCCATGCTAGGTATTATCAAAAAGGGGACTGAAAATAAAACAGCCAACATTATAATGCCATTATCCAAAACAATACTAAGGCCGCATCTGGAGTATTGTGTACAATTCTGGTCACCGCATCTCAAGAACGACATAGTGGAACTGGAAAAGGTGCAGAAGAGAGCGACTAAAATGATTACTGGGCTGGGGCACCTCCCTTATGAGGAAAGGCTAAAACATTTGGGGCTCTTTAGTCTGGAAAAAAGGCGCCTGAGGGGGGATATGATTGAGACGTACAAAATAATGCAGGGCATGAGTAAAGTGGATATAGGGACACTCTTCTCTCTCACACAAAATACCAGAACTAGGGGACATACACTCAAATTGAGGTCTGGGAGAGTAAGAACAGACAAAAGAAAATATTTTTTCACCCAGTGCATTGTTAGTCTGTGGCACTCCCTGCCACAGGATGTGATGATGGCATCTGGCCTGGATGCCTTCAAAAGTGGATTGGACAGATTCCTGGAGGAAAAGTCGATCACAGGTTACAAACCAGGATGAAGATGTGTCATCTCCAGGCTTAAAACCAGGGTACTTCAAGGGCCAGATGCAGGGGAGTGGTATCAGGAGACAGATATCTAGTCTTGTGTGCTCCCAGACGCATTTGGTTGGGCCCCTGTGAGATACAGGAAGCTGGACTAGATGGGCCTTTGGCCTGATCCAGCATGGCTCTTCTTATGTTCTTATGTTCTTATGTTCTGAAATGTGCACATTACGGACCTGATTCAGTGATTAAAATCTCATCATGATAATTGCATGGAAAATAAAGTGCAGTATGACCCATTATTCTCAGGATCAGTTCCTGATGATTCACTTATCCACAGTCTGAAAATATTTAAAGATATTAAAAGAAAAATCACAAATATATCTATATTTAATGATAAAGTTTCCAGAACTGGCCACTAGGTGGAGTCAGAGATCATGGTTTATTAAAATAGCATTCCAGATTTTCAACATCTGGGAAAAGTGCTTAGATCTGACCACCTCACAGATATGAGAGTCCCACTGTATTTAAAAGAAACAAGCAGAGCTTCTTAGCCATATTTCAGCTATTTCAGCCTTATTCAATCAGTTGATGAAAAACATATCAATCTGCCCCAGAAATTCAGTGACAGGAAAGTATGTGTGTGAGAGAGAGAGAAGGAGAGAGAAAGAGAGAGAGGATGATCTAGAACGGGCAGGAACACCTGAAAATTCCCTTCAAAGAGAATTCACACAAGCATTAGATAAGGGGGTGGGGATTCATGACTGCCTGATCGTTGCCCGTGACAGTTTTCGGCCTGGAGTCAAATGACAGGATAGTGATCCACCAATGACAGGTTTTAATTTCAATTAAGTAATTTAATTAATTAAATTAATTGATTGATTAAATAGAAGGGGAGGGAGGACAAAGAACACTGGGAAGACTAATGCTTTTGCTTCCCATCCCTTCCTGTATCTGCTACTGGGTTGGCTCTCTCTACCTAATGGGAAGGTCAGTCCTGGTTCCTTTTCTTTTGGGTGTATGTCTTGTGGGGCAGCGAGAGCCCTCCCCCTTCCAGCCCAGCTAGTGGGTTTCCCACCTGAACAAGGTGGGGATTGAACTTCCTTGCACATAACTCACTAGTGGATTGGGGCAGAGGTGGTGAGGTGGTAGGAGATGCCTTTCAGAAGCTTGTGTAGTCATGAAGAGATTCCCACTTAAGGAGAGACCGGTTGCAATGAAGTTGATTTAGTTTGCTATTTTTAGTATGATGCTTGATTCCTTTAAATATTTGTATATTTACTGTTTATACTTTTTGTATATTGGCTTTTCATGATGGAAGACACCTGGGGTCCTTTGAAAGGTGAAAGGTGAAATAAATTTTTTTAAAATCCTTTAAAATAATCACATGACTGGTTTCTAATATATCCTTTCTCTTAATTTATGTTTGTTTTTATTATACAAAGGATTCTCTCCTTGGGACAAAGATTTCCTATGAATAGGAAAACTTATCTGCTTCCTCTTGCTTTCAGAGTTTTAAAACCCCGGGTTCTTTCCACCCCAAAATATGTTATCTGTGAATCGAGACAAATGTGTAAAAGAATTGCCTGAAATAAAATTCTGTAATTTGCACAGGCCAAAGTCAACCGGCCGCACCAGTACAGAGACCCTCACAGAACACAATGATTCATCAGGAACAGAAGTTACAAAGCAGAACGAAAACTGTGCTGCTTATATACTGCCTTATAGCATTTAAAACACTCTCTGGGAGGTATAGAATTTAATCATGCAGGCTACATGTTGCTCTCTCAGGGCCCAGTTTACTGACCTCAGAAGGATGGAAGGCTGAGTCAGCCCTGAGCTGGTTACCTAAGCCTGTCAGAAAAAGAACTCAGGTTGTGAGCAGAGTCTTTGCTGCAGGACTGTACTTTAACCACTTGGCCACGAGGCTCTTCTTTATAGGGTGATGTTGAATTTGTGGCTCCATTTGTCAATTTTAATTTTCCTCATATTTAAACAATAACAACCCAAGTGTCTTTCACTTCAAGAAAGTTCTAGTTTAAATAAACTCATTTTTAAAATGAAGCAAAATTTCCTTGCCCACATGTGCACTCTAAAGTGGCATGCCTGAAAGCACACAGGGCCATGTGTTTTTCCTAAAAGTGAAGTTTTCAGTGGACTCTATCATGGCCATTCTGATGAGTCATTCCACCAACACCACCCCGCCAACAAGCAGGAATGTTAGTTGGTTGCAATCAAAACAACACAAGCCCATTTGCAATGCCTTTAAAAGAAATTCAGGCAAAAATCAAAGAAAAGCAAAACAAAACAAAACAAAACAAAAGACACAAACATGTGGCACCTTAAAGACTAACTTTCATATTTTAATGTGACGTTTCGTGCACATGTGCACTTCTTCAGACATATATAGCAGCAGAATGAGGTGTAAGATATAACAATATCAGCAGAGATATACATTTCATAGCACATATTCATGGGTTGTGGCCTAGATATCATAGGCTGTTTTGTTTTGTTTTTCTTCGATTTTTGCCTGAAATTCTTGAAAAGACTAACATGGCTACCCTCTCTGAAACTTTTAAAAGAAATATAACCGTGGTTATGTGCTTGCAAGTCACCTCTGACTTCTGAAAATCCTATGAATGAGTGAGTGACCTCCAAAATGCACTCTCATGAACAGCCCTGCTCGCCTCTTGCAAACTCAGGCCTCTTGCCTTCTAGATAGAGTCAAGTCACCTCATATTTGGTCTTCCTCTTTTCCTGCTGCTTTCAACCTTTTTTTCTGGCATTATCGTGTTTTCCCATGAATATTGTCTTCCTCGTGATGTGCCCAAAGTGGGACAGCTTCAGATATATATATATATTTTTTACCTCTCGGGACTTCAGCCTTCGGTTCATCTGGCACCCACATGTTCATATTTCTGATGGTCCTGGGAATCTGCAAAGCTCTCCTTCGACAGCATTCATGATATTTTATCTCTCAAATCTCTGTTAAATGGTGTTCAGCGGTCTTCTAGACCTCCTCTGATGTCTACCCACTTACCCCAATTTTGTGGTGGTGCTCTTTTTAAAAAAACTTCCAGGACTTCCAGCCCTTTTTTACATCAAGCTCACAATCAGGTACTAGGGTAAGAATAAAATCATGTACAGTGGTACTTCGACTTAAGAGCAGCTCGACTTAAGAGCAGAAAACTGTTGGCATTTTAATTGCCGCCTTACAAATTTTAGATATGGTCTGCTCGACTTATTTTTTTTTTCATTTTTTTTTCATTTTTAACTTATTTTTTTTTCAATTTTTGGATAGGCACCACGATTTAAGAGTAGTTCAACTTAACAGCATGGATTCGGAAGTTTGGAACAGATTAAATTCATAAGTTGATGTACCACTGTATATGAATGTGTCGACCAATATGTTCACATTGTTTTTTTGCTGGCAACTGATAATTGTCCATCCCTGTAGATACAATCTTCTAAAGTTATGCACGTGTATAAACCTAACTCCAATATCTGAACCATAATAGCACAAACAAAAGTTCTGAATAGCTGTTGAAAAGCTAGATGTTAATTTCTTAGCCAAATCTAAGATATGACAATCTTCTGGAACTATTCAGCGTTTCTCATGCATTTGAGTAGGGAGTCGGTGAACTGAAATAATTCTCTCTCTCTTGCCTTTAAATGTTTGAGATCTGTACAGCTTATACTTTACATTTTTTATGGTTTACAGCTAAGCTTTCATTGATTCAATTGGTGTATTAACAATAACATCATAGTAGGAGTTGGAAATGAGAGAGATTCAGAAGGAATGTTACACCATTCATGAAGAGTTCATATATTTCCCAATTCCCTATAACCTATATTTATCATTTATTTAGTTTTCCAGTTTTATACTTGCCATCTGGCCATATTTGGGGACAGGACAGAAATTTTGGTCCCTGCTTCTCTTGTTACAGTGGATACATTTCAGTTGGCACAGCCTGAGGATGTGGGGAGGATTCTTGGAGAGACACAAGCCACCACATGTGTGCTGGACCCTAGCCCTTCCTGTTTATAACAGTAGCCAGAATAGCCAAGTGAGTGAAGGGAGTGGTGAAGGCCATCTTGTAGCAGGGTAGGAGCCCAGCATGTTTAAAGGAGGCAGTAATGAGACCATTATTGGGCTATGGGGGTGAAATTCCTTGAAATCATCTTTACTGGACTACTATCTCAAATATTCTATTTCTGGGTGAGGTATTAAAAACATGAGTTGGTTTCTCAACGTTCCAACAATTCCTGGACAAAGCAGATTGTCTCGACTCATTTCAATCTGGGCTTTAGGCCTAGCTATGGGATTGAGACAGCTTTGGTAGACTTAGTACAGCTTTGCCTGGAACTGGGGAGGCAGAGGATGTCCTTATTGATTCTGCCGGACTTTCGATAGCACCAATCATTGTATTCTTCAGGGCAGTCTTTCTGGCGATGGGACTTGAAGGCACTTTTATATGGTGGCACTAGGGAGGGGCACAAATTTAAAAACAAATTGCAAACTTGTTTCAAATGTAGCTCAATCATGGATTCATTTTCATATCAATCAATGACCCCCATGAATACGAATCAATGAATTTTTAGAAGTTTTGGTTCATCAATTTGTGCCCCCAGGGCAGCTAGAGATAACAAAGTTGCAGGGAAATGTCTCTACAATCCCTCCAAATTTGTCTGGGAGTAAAGATTGGGCTTCCCCAAGCCAATTGCTAAAGGACATTTCCCTGCAGGGTGGGGACATTTTGTGAGTGTATAATGCAGATGTCTAAAATTCCATAAGGTCCCTTCCAGCTCTACAGTTCTAAGACTAAGACTTTTTAATTCCATTATGGGTTTTTTTTTCAAATTATGCCTTTTGATGCCTTGCAGGAAGCTCTCTCAACTGAGGAAGCTGTGTTAATATTAATGTTAATCTTCTGGTTTGTTTAGATTGCTTTGCAGGACTGTGTATTTTATTAATCTGTGCTTATTGCTCTGTAGCAGCAAAATCCGTGAAATGATGCTGATATGAGAAATGTTACCACATTGCTCTGCCATCGCTTTAATACCACAGAGGCAATAAACAGCTTTGAAGAGGTCAGCATCAGTTAACACATACTTATCATTAGTTAACAACCCTATGCATTGCCAGCTTGTTTATGCTAACCTTCCCTCTGAATGTTTATTTTAGGTGTTAGTAGTATACATGCCATTTTCTCCTTATCATTTCATTCAGATCCCACTTACTGTATTTTAAAAACAAGAATTAAATATTATAGTCCATCCCAATAAGGAAGTAGATTTATTTATTTATTTATTTATTTATTAGACTTATATACCACACCATCTAGCACTAAAATCCATCTTCCACTAAAATAAATCTGCTTGTTTTAAAGGTGTTGAAATATTTATCTTCTTTTTTATATGCTAAATGAATTAGGTTTTATCTCTTTGAAAATTGCTATTGTTGTATTCCAGTCATGAGAGACATCCACCAAATTTCAGCTATTAGAGATGGGCACGACTTAGCGGTATTCCCGTTTCCGTTTCCGTTACTCGGTTCCGTTACTCTACGGAAACGGTAACGGGAATTACTCTGGCAGACTTCGAGCTCGAACCGACGAACGAACAATTTTGGTCTGATTTGTCGTGCTCGTTCCTTGCATCGCGCGATCGCGCGATGCCACGCGGCACAGAAAAAAGGTTTTTAAAAGTTTAAAAAACCCGGTTTCCGGCCAAAAAGCAGGCGGAAAAATGCCTGCCGTGCCTCAGGGCACCTACCAGAGGGGTTGTTTCTGGAGGTCCCCGGCCTCCCCCCCATCCCCCGTCCTGGGCTGCTCTGGTGGGACTCGCCGCAGGCTCGCAGGCAGCCGCAAAAAGCCCAGTCTCGCCGGCCGCCGGCCGCCGCAATGAAAGCGCAAGCACGCGGCACGGACGGCACAGGAAAAAACTTTTAATTTTAAACTCTCCCCCCACCCATTCCCGGGCCAAAAAAGCAGGCGGAAAAATGCCTGCTTGACTAAGGGCGCAGGGCACCTACCGGAGGGGTGGTTTCTGGAGGGGGGGTCCCGCCTCCCCCCCGTCCTGGGCAGCCGGACTCGAGTCGCCATGCCATGCGGTGCGGGCGGAGGATCCAAAATGGGGCGGCGAACGCAATATTGTTTTTGAAATCGTGGTCCAAAAACACACAAGCACAACAGAAACACGCGAAAATTTATAAACTGCCAGATTTTTCACAGTAGCAGTGGGTTTTTTCTTGCAACAAAATGTCTCTCCTCTCCTCCTCTGTCCTCCATTGATTTTATTTTTTTTTATTTTTTTTACACCTGCACAATGATGGGCTGGCCGAGTGGCCAGCCATGTGGGAGTGGACAACCATGCAAATTTTTGGAGCCATCCCACCAATCGCATGGCCACTTGGCCATGGAGACTTCTGGGATGTGCCAAAAAGCCCCCTAAAACCTGCCCTAGCCCCCTAACCCTAACCCTAATCCTTGACTCCGTACCCATACGTCACAGACTGTCTTCTTAGTGGGTCAGAGAGGCACCCAGAGGTGCAACCCACTAGCCCACCATAACCTTACCCGTCACTAGCCTAACCCTAGCCCTAACCCTAACCCACCTTAACCCTAAGCCAGATGTACTTGCATTGCACTACACGCAAGTACAATTCCCTTCTGTGTGAGACATGGTGGTGCGAGAGCCTTAGTTAGGCATCTCCTATGGCTCTGGGTTCAGTGCCATCCACTAGTCTTCACAGACACTGTCTGCACAACTGGTATGCAATATCCATATGGCTATTGCATCCCATTTTGCAGCAGCAGGTGAGGAGGGGAGACCCCCATGTTGAGGGGTCTCTTGGAGCCTGCTTCCCCTTCCTAGTGGGTGAGGATAGGAGGCACCCACGGGTGCCTCCAGGAGCCCACTTTCCCTTTATAGCAGGCCAGAGGAGGCACCCACCCCACAGAGGTGCCTCCAGGAGCCCGCCCCCCCCAAAAAACCTGTACTAACGACAACGAAAAAACAAAAAAACGAACTGACTAATTTTTGCGAATTTTCGCGAAAAACGGAAATGACCCGAAACGGAACCGGCCCGACTAACAACAACTCGAAAAAATTTTTTTTCAAGTCGTGCCCATCTCTATCAGCTATCCCTATCAAGTCATATTTACCCTCCTGTACCATGATTTCCAGTTCTTCTTCTTTGTTTTCCAAACTACTGGCATTTGTATGTAGCCACCAGAAATTTTATGGTTTGTGGCCTGCTTTCCTTTGTCCATTTTTGCAAAATTATATTTGGACCCAATTGGAGCAGCTCACTCCATTTCTCTTAACGTGCACAAACCTTCATCTGTCTTCTGAGTTTGCATTTCCCGTCCCATTCCAGTTCAGCTTAAAGCCCTCCTTAAGATGTTCTTTATGCTGTGACCAAACACATTTTCACCAGCCCTTGGGAGATTCAACTCCAAGAAGTGCAGCCTGTGGCCTTAAAATCCAAATCCCTCATGTCAGCACCAGTTTCTTAACCAGCCATTCACCCAGAGCTCCTCTTGGCTATCTCGTTTGTTCTATGCATGTGAGGAGTGGAAAGGGGTGGTGGTGGAATGTGCATCCATGGGTTTAATGAGAGATGGCAATCTTTCCATCACATCCCTAATGTGTTCTCCATGGAGACAGCATACCTGTTGTAGCCAGGGATGTTCCTGGCATATTGCAGTTTCAGTCCCATGTATTAGGGAGTGTCCTACTGATCAGCTGAAGTGTCTGGCTGCTGCTTTGGAAGTGCAGGTATAAAAACCTCCTGAACAGGTTAGAGACCCAGTCTTCAACAGATTCCAAATGTAAACTCCAACTCCTGTGACAATTCCTATGATACCCTCCTTGTTACTTTTGGCTAGACAGTCATGGCAAACTCCTTCATCAGTTCCATCGACATCTAGGAAGATGGTTCTTTAATCTAGAGTGCAGAATAGGGACTATGACTTCCTTTTAAAGCATTCCACTTTAACGCTGAATAGGACGCAGCACAATGAAGACTGAAAAGAAAGCCACATTTTATACCTCCCGACAAGGACAGGAAACAGAATGCTATGGGTAGGTTTCTCAACTATTCAGCAGCACAATTTCTGTGAATCTCCAAATACAAAGCATGCATTGGTGCTTATCAACAGTATCCATGAGAACATATCAAAGAAAAAATGTCTATATGACTCAAGGTGAAATTCATCAACTTAGCTGCACAGATCACCATCAACAGACATTCAGCTGACTGTGCTCCAAAAAAGGCTAGTCACGGCAGTAGCCTTACACAGACATGCATGGCTTTGTTCCTCCAGATTGCCGCCTGATGTCTGCTTCACTTTGGAAGATCTACTAGTCAACTAAATTGGCATTATAATAATAAGAAGATAAAAACTTGGCTGAGTACGACATGCTTCGAGCGTGTGCAAAACAACTGTGTATCTATTCACACACCACGCAACAGCAACAGCCACGTCAAAGATTCCACCAGTCTTCCCAGTTATGCTATAGATCTAGGTCACCAACCTACAAATCATCCAGACCATTCTTTCATTCTTCCACATCTAACCACAGACTGATGTCACAGTCTACATCCAAAGCATCTTATAAGAAAAAGCTTTATGAAGGTTCCAAACATCAGGTTTGACTACAACTTCAGGCTTCACTGAGGGAATTCCCATGCTACCCTCCTTGTTCCATGTGGCCAAACAGTCATGGCAGATTTCTTCTGATGTTAATGATGTCAGGCCGCAAATACTTAAAGCTTCCCTTATGTTCAGACCTTCTAACAACAAGAACATGGGGAGATCTACCATCTTGCATCTGACAGCATGGAGAATTAAACCTCAGCAAAATAGGAACTTTTGCTACAAGCCTTTAGGAAACAGAGTATGAGAAAGATTTACCATTTCAAGTGGATTTTTTCCTAACTTTTTTGAAGGACTCTGGATATGATTACCAGAACATTGATGTTACTGTCACTCTTGGATTCTTCTTAGCATTGAAGAACAAAATGTCCAGCAATGGTATCCACCTGAGTATATGTATCAGCAGTCTCAGCTAATGTTCCACCCAGTATAGGATGCTCATAGTTCTCGTTTCCTCCCATTAAAAATAAAATCTGAAATACAGCTATCACAATACTTTGATTCCTCCTATTTCAGCAAAGGCACCCCCTGAGACCTTCTTATTGTTTTCCAGAACCACACTGGCAGATTCTGTGAACCTGTGGCTACTACACATCTATGGCTGCTTTAGATAAAAGTAGCATTTTGTGACGCGTTCGTGTCAGAAAGACGAG
>JAWVWN010000934.1:0-14929 GCA_037367305.1 Phrynocephalus vlangalii | reverse complement strand
GGCCCTGGCCCTTAGTAAAGCGGGCATTTTTCCCCCCCCCTCTTTTTGGGCCCGGGGGGGGGGGGGGACTGGGGTTTTTTTTTTAAAAATTTTTTTTTCCGGGCCGTCCTTTTCCGCTTGTTTTGCTTTTTAAATTTTGGGCTGCGGCGGCCGGAAACCCGGGAAAAAGATGGGCTTTTTGGGGGCTGCTGGCTGCGACCCTGGGGGGGAGCCCCACCACAGCACCCCCGGGAAAATGGGGGGGGGGGGGCCCGGGGGACCCCCAAAAAAAAAACCCCCTTGGAAGGTGCCCTGAGGACCCCAGGCTTTTTTCCCCCGCCGGGCCTTTTTTTGCCCGGGGAACCGGGTTTTTTAATTTTAAAAAAATTTTTTTTTTCTGTGCCGCGGGCATCGCGCAACACGCGATGAAAGGGAACGGCACGACAAATCAGCCCAAAAATTTGGGTTCGTTCGTCGGTTCGAGCTCGAAGTCGGGGGAAAGAAAAATTCCCCGTTCCCCTTTTCCCGTAGGTAACGGAACCGATTTCCCGGAAACGGAAAGGGGAAAAAACCGCTAAGGTCCCCATCAAAAAAGGGGTTTACCTGTTATTTTTTAAAACCCTGGATTTTTTAAAAGGAGATGGGCACGACTCAAAAAAAGGGTTTTGTTTCTTTTTGTCTTTTGGGGTTTTTTTAAAGGGGCCCGTTTTGGTTTTTTTTTCTTTTTTTGGTGATTTTTTTTGAAAAAAAAAATTGTTTTTTTTTTCATTGGGAAAACAAAAATAAAAAAAATGAAAACAAAAAAAAAAAATTGCTGTTTCTTAGAAATTCTTTTTAGTTCAATGCATCTACTGAAACCAAAAAAGAAAAACACGGAAAAATTTGGGTTTCTTTTTCATTTTCATTTTCTTTTTGTTTTAAAAAAAAATTTTCGTTTTGTTTTCATTGGTAAAAAAAACAAAAAAAAAAAAATTAAAAACGAAAAATCGCTCTTTTTTTTTCCCCATCCCCTAATATCCCATTTTAAAGGTTACCATTTTTTTGGGGAGAGGGGCCCTGCAACCCACCACTAGGTTTACAAATTTAGTTGTAAAAACATTTCCCCCAAAAAGGGGTTAAGTTTGGGGGCTCGTTTTTTTTTTCCTTTGTTAGTTATTTTCACTAGGATACTAAAGTGAACAAACCTAAAACCCCTCATTTACGTTTCTTTTTTGTGAACCTTTTTTTTTTTTTCTTTTTTCAAAGAACAAAGAAAGAAAAAAAAAAATTTGACTTCCTAAAATTTGAGCCCTTCTCAAAACATGGAAACTGAACCCTTTTGGTTTTGTGAAAGAAAAAAAAATTTTTAAAAAAGGTGTTTCTGGGTTTAAAAAAATTACTTGCTTGCTGTCACTTTGTGAATAAAGTGAACATAAGAGGATACCCTTTAAAAACCCAATTTTAGCTGTTTCCCAAATTAGCATTGCCAACATTTAGGAAATCCTTTGCTATGTAAACCCTTTTTTTTTTTTCCCCCCCTGCCCCAAAGGAAACAAAAAGCACATATCCCACTTTTGTTGGCCTACACCAAGGGGGCCCTAGTCTTCTAAATAAAGCCAAGTTTTAAAGATTAAACAAAAAGCAGATGCCCCTGGAAAAGCCATTTTTTTAGATCCAGATCAGCAAAGGCTCTTTTTGCTTTTGGAAAAGCAACATTTTCCTTCGAGAGACCACCTAAAATTTTGGCAGCGTTTTGGACCCATAAACCACTACTTTTTCCCCCTCCCAAAAATTTTGGGGAAAGGGGAAAAAACCACAGTTGCCCCAAATTTGGGAGGGTTTTTCTGCTCCCCCTCCCTGGTTCTCACCAAGGGATTTAAATGCCATCCAGGATATGCAGGTCCCCCCTGCCTTTCAATAACCCCCGGGGGTCCATCCTAATGCCCCAAACCACCACATTAGTTGGGGAAAAAACATAAAAAAAACAAAAGAAAAAAAACCCTCACCCCAAATAAAAAAAAAAACCTTTCCCCCAAAAAATGGGGTAGGAAATAGGGGGGGTGATTTAAAAAAATGGGGGATTTACCCCCAGCTTGATGGGCAGACAATATGCTGTGCAGACAAGCCTTATTTGAAGTCCCTCCCTTCCTGTCCCCCCTGGGGTCTCCCCCCTTTTCTTCCCGAATCACAGCACCACTCAGGGGAAACAGGTGCAATCCACCTCCCCCACCCCACTTCCTCCCAGCAAATCCCTTTTTTGGGCCCCCCCAATTTTCACCCCTTGATGGCCCCAGGGGTGGTTTTTCCCACACCCCGTGGGGTTGGGTTCCCCCTGGCCCTTTTTTAAACCAGAGACCCTTTTAAGGTCTTTCTTTCTTCTTCTGTTTTTTTTCTTTTTCTTTTTTTTTTTTTTTTCTTTTTTTTCTTTCTTTGAATGACTGAAAATTAGAACTACTGCATATGTAGATAAACTTTAAAATTGTCCTATGGGGGTTTTTAAGGGGAGAGAGGACGGTTCAGAATTTTTTCATTTCTGATTTTTAAGCTTCTTTTCCCCTTTGCATTTTCCCTTTTTCTCAGAAAGCAGGTTCCTTTTGTTCGTTAGAAAAACTAAGCTAAATAGCTGTTGTTTTAAAAACCCCCTTTTCTCCAACACTTTCTTTCTCTGCTATCATAGAGATCGAAAAAACCCGAAGGTTTGGGAAATAAAAGGGGGGAAGCTCCTAGCAAAACTTTTAAAAAAAAGGGAATTTTGCTTTGTGATTAATCCTTCCCTTTTTGTAAAAACCAAAAATAAATTAATGAGGATCTATTATTTAGAAGTTATTGGAAGATAACAATGCAAAATACAATGGAAGCATGACCCCCTTTCCCCGAGCCAAAATGGTATAAAAATAAATTTTTGCCAGTTTTGTGCAGAGTAATTTTTCCATTTTAACTTCTGTGCTCATTTTTTTATCTGCAACCTTTACTCCCCCTTACTCTGGGCTAGCCTCATTAAAATCAGTTGGGGGATCTCAAAATCTAAGAGCCCGGGGGGCTGAGGTTATGCTGTTGTAAACAGATATTTTATAGCAAGAAAAGATAAAAAAGGGTGATTTTCTTTTTAAAACTTTGAACTTTGTTTGTTTTGCCCCTACTAAAAAACCCCCCCCGATATTACTACTAGATATCACTTTTGGGAAAGGGCAAAGCAAGAAAAAAAAGGGGGGGGAAAAAAAAAGTTTGTGGTTTTATTTAAAAAAAAAAAAGGGGAAAAAAAAGAAAAGCTATGGGGGTTTTTTGGTTTTTTTGGTTTTGGGGGGTAGCCCTGAACCACCCCCAAACTCTCATTTTTTTTGGTTTACCCCGATCTCTAAAAAGAACTCAATGGTTTTCTAAAACCAATGTGAAACCATAAAGAGAGTGGATTTTTATCTTGCTTCTTTTTTAAAAAAAAAAAGAGATCCAGTTTAAAGTGGTGGGGAGAGGGTTGAAACCTGGGGTTGGGGAAAATGGAGACTATAAGGGGAAAACTCCCCCGAAATATCTAAGAAATCCAAATAGGGTTGTTTTAAATTTTGGAAAATGGGCTTCATGGGGGGTTTTCACATAAGGGGGGTTTTTTAAAACGACCCCTAAGCTCCCCCTGCCCAAAAGGCTTTCAAGTCCGGACTTTAAAAATGTTTACCCACCCCAGCTCCCGGGGTTTTCAGACAATTTAAAATGCGACCCCCCCCCCCCACTTTAGCGCGTCCCAGCGCAGCTTTCAGGTACCTGCTTTTTGGATGTGACAAATATTTGATCCGGTGTAAGGATAGTGAGTGCGGGGCTCTCCTGGCTTCTGTTTGTTCCTTTTTTGCGCCCCGCCCCTTTAAGAGATCTGAATGCTGCCGGGAACAAACGGAGGTAAACCGGCATTCTTTTCTTTCTTTTTTCTCCCACCCTCAGGCAGCCAGCAACCAGGAAGTGCGGAGGGGGGTGGGGACAGAGAAGAGCAACGAACCCCTAAGATCTCTGGTCCAAATTTAAGTGGCCAGCGGATCTTAGGGGTCGTGTAAAAAGGCCCTATGTGTTGTGATACATACATCAAGCCAATGGTCTGTTTTTCCCCCCACAGAGAAGTCTGTTTAGTTACCTCTGAGATATCCTTAAAAATTCATGAGTACAAATGCACTGTTCCCCTTCATTTTAAGGTACTTTGTAGGACAAGTTGAGCATCCCTTCTTCATTACTTCTACATGAAAAATCTCTTCCCTTTGTGGCCAATTTGGGTAGAAACATGTAAACTAACTAGGGTGGATAGATATGCAAATAATTGTTTTACCAATCCTGCCTAATTTGGTTTTGCCTGTGTTTGTTATTGCCATCACCAGTTCCTAAATAGCTAACCCTTTCTAAAGATACATTATTCTTCCCATCCCTTTTAAAAATTTTCTGGGTTTTGGCCAAGCAGACGACATGTATAGCTGTTGTGAGTTTTTTGGGCTGTTTGGCTGTGTTCTGGAAGTTTTTCTTCCATGAGCACAGCCAAACAGCCCGAAAAACTCACAACAGCTATCAGATCCCGGCTGTGAAAGCCTTTGAGAATACAGACAGTACAGGGAATACCGACAACATGAATGTTTATATAACAACTACCACTAGAAAATAAAGAGATAATTGAATGTACAAAAAAAGTCTTGATTTTTGTAAAAGGTTAAAGCATAAAGGTTTGGAACAACAACCAATGAAAAAGAGAATAAAGATCTTCCATGCAGCCTTCCCCCTCCCTTAATTGAAGCACAATCCTATAACTTTTCTACCTACATGGAAAGCAATTCTAACAAACCATATTCTCTCTCTCTCCCCACACACACACACACACACACACACACACACTCACTCACTAACTCACTCACTCACTCACATTGTGTATTGGATTGCAGAATTCCGGAAAATGTGGGTCTCACTTGGGTTCAGCAGATTAAAATCTGATAAGGATATGAAAACAATTGGGACGACAAATTCTAATGTAAAATTTGAAAGGTATTTGTATTCTCATTTTTTTTTTGCATTTATACTTTTCAAATAGCAATAACAAAACATAAGAAATTAGATCCCAGAGAAAGAGCTTTTTGAATTTCTTTATGTTACATACATTTTGTCCAGGTATCATTTGATTTAGCTCTGCTCATAATTCATATGGTGTCTTTTCCTCTGCAATCTTCTGTTTGATAAAAGTAACCAGTGCACTCATTGGAACCTATTGACTGAAGAGTAGACACCTAAGCCTCTGGAAAACTATAATAAGGAAGAAAAATGACATTTGTTTGATATTTATATTATATCATAGACATATATGCGTTTAACTCAAATTGAACTGTGAAATAAATTAACAACCAGAAACCTTGCTAGTGGCACCATGATGTCTAGCAGTATTCAAGAGATGGTAGATAAATCTCATTTACAAATAGCAATTTCCGATCTGTGATTGGCAAATGTATAAGGTGGCACTTCTGCCAACTTGTCCATTAAAATTCACATTCAACTATTTACTTCTGCTAGTTCTTCTGACTAAGAACTTTAACTGTACTGTTGTGCATACATCCTTCACCACTATAAATGGATAATGCCAGAATCTGGCAATATCTAAAATTGTTTTTATTTAAAAAGCAAAACTATTGTAATTGCATCAGAGGTAAAAATGAAAGTGTGCTGTCACATTTCTGTTACCTGTTATGAACTGATATCACTTGATAACATACTTTAATCTTTAACAGTGGCAGAGGCCGCATGGCCCAGGGCATCTACCCATGTTATCAGCATTAGTGGTAGATGCCGCATGACTCTTGGCGGTGTGGGCCAGGTGTGTCCCCCAGGGCCTCAGCAGATGTGTTGTAGTGGGGCACTGGCCAGAGGCAGCCCCCTGAGCCTGCCTACCATCAGGACAGTGGTGAAGGATCATGTGACAGGGTGGAGCTTGCCAGGGCAATAGCTGTGGTTGTTGGAGACCTCTTCCATCCAAGTGTCAGTGCTGGTGGGGGACAGGGAGGCTGACATCAACAGCGATGCTAGGAGATGTAATTCTCCCAAGAAGCCACCATTGTCACTCAGGCTACAATGCCAACCTCCCCTTCTCCTCCTCCCCCAGCTCCATACACAACTGAAGAACTGCCCAGGCAGCAGCCAGAGCCAGCGGGGAGGGCATACCCCTGGCTGTGCAGCATAGCACACACAGAGCTCTATCACTGGCCATCAAGTAAGCAGGAAAACAGGCAAAGTAATGCAGCAGTCAGGGTAATCAGGCTAGCTGGCTTGGAGGTGCCTCAGGGCCAAGGGCACAGGGCTATCCTTCCTTCTCCTCCTTTGCCCGGCTGGCCAGTCTTGGCATATAAAGTAGCCTGTGAGGAGAGGAGGTGGCCCAGCTCCTCCACCTGCCCACCCACCAGCTTTTTCCTGGGTGGGCCAGCCACGCGGCAATACCACTTTCGTCCCTTTCACCCCACCACCCCTGCAATCACTGTCATTGCTGCCCCCTCGCTACTCCCACTGCCATCACCCTCGGATTAGAGCATTTGTTCTTATCCATGGATTTCCATGGGACAGCAATGACAGTTAGAACCATGATGAATTTAATAAATAAAATGTCCTGCAGTTGCCATCATTACCAGTTAAGGATGGCCAATAAGCAAGAGTAATAAGCCAAAATGTCTGGAGAGTGAAGGATGATCTAGTTTTTGAAACAGTCCTTAGTTTCATTTGTTACTTGATACTTTCTAAGAGTACAAGTGCTACAAATTAAATTTGTGTACTCAATTCTAAGCTGCACAATTTTAAGCTTTGATCACTCTCTAAACATTACTTTGCATTGCATGAACTGTATGTAATATTGACAATTTCATAGATATATCTCCAGTGTGACATTTATAAATAAAATTTGGGTACCACCCCAGTGAACTTGGAAAGGAATTGATAAATAAAAAATAGCTAGGCATTTGCAGTTCCTTCCATAAATGCATTTGTCCAATATTTTGGACACTTAATGCACAATAAGAAATACCATCTGCTGCAACTCAGCCAATTTCATTGTGCACATGTTGTACATTCACAATAAAGATATTATATTATTATAAGTTAACCTTCAAAGAAAAATAGATGGGAAGCATGGTGCAAGGCATAGAATAACATTCTGTCCTAAGAACTTAAGCCAATGGTCTGCAATAGTCATGGGCACGACTCAGCAAAATTGTCATTTCTGTTTTCGGTTATCATTTTCGTTATGTAACGGAAACGGTAACGATAATTAAGCCGTCAGAACTCAAACTCGAACTGAAAAAAGAAAAATTTGGTCAGGTTTTTCATTTCCGTTTGTGGCATCGCGGCGATCGCGCAATGCGAAGCACAGAAAAAGTTTTTAAAAGTTTTTTTTTAAAAAACCCCGACTCCTGGCCAAAAAGCAGGCAAAAGTATGCCTGCCTGAGGCTTTGCCACCTATCAGAGGGGTGGTTTCTGGGGGGTCCCCGGCCTTTCCCCCCCTCTTCTCCTGTCCTGGGCTGCTTGCACCAGGCTGGGGGGGGTCATCCTCGTTGTCTCGCCATGCCATGCAGTGGGGGGGATCCAAAATGGCAACCACAATTTTTCTTTTGAAATTGTGGTCAAAAAACACACCAAATCATCACAGAAACATGTGAAATTTATTTATTTTAAATACATGATTTTTAATAGTAGCAGCAGTGGGTTTTTTTATAGCAATAAAACGTCGTATTGATTTTATTTTATTTTATTTTATTTTTTATTTTTTAGACCTGCCCATTTGGGCTGGGCATGGGATGGGACCATGCAAATTTTTTGAACCATTCCACCAATGGCATCGCCAGGTTTTTGACTGACACTTCTGGATGTCTCGGAGGGCATAAAAAGCCGAGGCACCTTCCAGAAATCGCAGTCGGGTGTATGGATGTGGTTGAGGGAGGAGGGCTGGCTGCTGGTGCTGGTGTGATCCGATCGAGATTGCAGAGGGAGGCTGGAGGCTTTAGGATTTAAGTTAGGCAGGCAGGGAGGGAATTGAATTTAGAAAATAATGTCTTTGATTCCCTGCAGCTTTGTCTGCTGAAGGGAATAGCAGTTTATTCTTTATTTCTTCTCTGGCAGTTTGTGAGGACTTTTTTCTGATATTGGATAAAGGGGAAGGTTCAACTGGGAGTGGGAGGTGTGGATTTATTTTAAAAATATATTATATACTACCATTTATTTTCTCTTTTCCCAACTTCAATTTGCTTGCACACACACACATTTGGGGTGCAAGCCAAGAACAGAACCTCTATCCTAAGTGATATCCTAACTGCCCACTTGCCCGTCCACCCGCGCCGCCACCCGCCTGTGGACTGAGCCGCCCGCCCACTTGCCCGCCCGCGGCTGCCGCCTGCCTGCCCGCCCACCCCCTGCCCTGCCCCCCGCCTAGGGTGAAAAAACACCTAGCACCGGCCCTGATTGTGGGACGCCCCTATGCTCTGGGAAGTCAAATCATGCTAAATCGTGGTGGAAACGACAAATGACAAACGACAAACGGAAACAACAAATTTTTGAAAAATTTCGCGACAAATGGAAACGACCCTAAACAGACCCGTTCCGACAAACAAAAACTCAAAATGTCATTTTTTCTGGTCGTGCCCATGTCTAGTCTGCAATGAGCACAGCTGCTCTGTTTAGAACAGCCTTAGGTAAAAACCAGTTCAGGCTACTGATCACCAATGTTCTATGAGGACATGGCAAGAAGCCAATTCAAGTTGATATATAAGATATTTCAAATGCTGCCTTATGATCCCAAGTGGTATCAGCAAATAATAGTATAGCAGGGCCAGGATTCCAGTTTTTAAGATGTGGAATTTTCTAATCAGCAGAGATTATGGGCTTATCCACCACTCCTTGCAGGCTCTTCACTTCTGAAGAGTTTAGCTTCAGTCCTCACAGCAGCTTGGATACTGAAATTGATTTTCTAAGGAGCAATATATTCATGCAAGGAAACCCTGTTGTATTGCAGGATAATCTTGAATTAATTATTAGTAAGTTAAATTAACAGCTAAGAATAATTATAATGGAGACATTTGGAAGAGGTGGACTAGTAATGTGATGTGGAGGAAAGCTGGTGATGGGGACTTTCATGATAAGCTCCTGCACTTCCAAATTTGCCACTATCCACTGCAGATGGCACTGAGAACATCATAGCTGCTAACTAGTCAGAGGTGTGACTCTTCTTGCACAGGTTGTAACTTCAGTGGAGTATAGTATCTGTTCAAGATACAGTGTATTTGTCTCTTCCTGGGTCAGAGGCAATTTGCACTCTGTATTTTTAAACTGATGGTCAGCTGCAGATATTTTCTTGAAAAGTGTGAACAGTTTAAAAATGCACATTCTTACATTTCAGATGCACACAAAACCTATGCATGCTTTAGATAGTGGGAGTGTGTTCAATCACACTTCAAGAATGATGCTGACAAATTGGAGCAAGTTCAGGGGAGGGTGACAAGGATTATAAGGGGGCTGGAAACTAAGCCCTATGAGGAAATACCAAAAGAACTGGGAATGTTTAACCTAGAAAAAAGAAGGTTGAACAGTGGTGTGATAGCACTTTTCAATTATTTGAGGGACAGAATCTGTTCTTGATCATCCCGAGTGTCAGATGTGTAAGAACGGGTTCAAGTTAAGAGAACCCAGCTTTTGGCTGAATCAAACTTCCTAAATGGGAGAGCAGTACAGAAATGGAACCAATTACCTCAAGAAGTGGGTGTTTTAAGAGGTGTTGGGTGCTCCAACATTTCAAGAGAAACTTGGACAACCACCTGGCAGATATCTGTTGAGTGTATTCCTTCCTTGAGGAGGGGGTTGGACTTGATGGCCTTGTAGGCCCCTCCCAACTTCATTTTCCTGCAATTCTATTATTTAGTTCTCTTTAAATTATATTCGCTGTCACTAAGGGCCTTTTTACACGACCCCTAAGATCACGCTGGCCACCTAAATTCGGACCAGAGATCTTAGGTGTTCGTCGCTCTTCCTCTGTCCCCACCCCCCTCTGCACTTCCTGGTTGCTGGCTGCGTGAGGAAGGGAGAAAAAGAGAAAGAAAAGCATGCCGCTCACTTCGTTCTGCCTCTCGTCTCTGTAAAAGTAGCTCTTAAAGGGGCGGGAGCCAAAAAGCAGCAAACAGAAGCGAGGAGAGCCCCTCACTCACTAATCGTTGCACCGCATCAAAGATTTTTCACCTCCAAAGAGAAGGTACAAGAAAAGTGCGCTGGGTCACGCTAAAGTGTGGGGGGGTCGCACTTAATTGTCTGCAAACTCCGGAGCTGGTGGGAAACATTTTGAAGCTCCGGAGCTTGCAGCCATTTGCAGCGGAGCTTAGGGGTCGTGTATAAACGCCCATAGTTGTATAAAGGTTCAAACCACAGATATTAAGTCTCTAGTAGCAATCCTAGCTTCATTCCACTTCTGTTTGTTCATCTGGGAGGGGATGAAACTTTATTTCCATCAGCTTTTCATACTTAATTGGATACCACTCCAAGAATGGAGCCTTGATATTGCGTGTGTGTGTGCGTGAGTGAGTGTTTGCGTGTCTGTGTTCAAGGGGAAGACACTATGAAGACACACTCATATGTGTGGAAGCAACCTTGCATATATCAGGACCCATCCCACGTTATCTGAACTTCAGGCATTAAAACATTAGAGAAAGGAGTTTATATAATTGCCATCTCCTAACAATTTACCTAAGCAGGAGCTTCTTGAAGGACTACTACAAGGCCATTTACTGGAGAGGGGTTTTTGATCCTTAACTTAAGCAGTGGAGGGGATTTTATTGGTTTAATTGAAAATGTATGTGTGGTAGGTATGTGTAAAAATTAAGCTACCTTCACAAATATCCTGAGATGTGCAACTCATTTGAAAGACAGCAGATATGTAAAATAAAACCAATTAGATTTGTTTTAATAAAATTAGCAGAAAGGTTGAGTGTTGTTCCATTTTATGCAAGTAAAGAGACACCTTAATAGGTCTCCCCCTTCCACCCTTTTAGTTCTCTATTTGTGTCAACTGAAAAATATCTTGCACCATAGTACCAGATATTTTCTTTGTCTGCATTGACATGTTTTTTTGTTACAGGAAAACAACAGCGATAAACAACTTTCTGACACCAGCAGCAAAAACAATGCTTTCCATGTAGATATGCTTGTCGTTGGTGTTCAGTGTTCCGCTTGACGCTTTTTCAGGGAAGAGGCTTAAATCCAGAACAAAGCAATAGAGGAACATGATGGGCTGTGGGAGGAAAACAGCTTAGTCATAATTGGCTTGACATATCACAAGCAAACATGCGCTCTTTAGACATTTTGCTATGCATAAAGCAGGATGAAGCAGGTAAAGCATTCAAAAACTTCATATGTTCTAGGTTCCTTTCCTGTTGGTATTCCCCCCAGTGTGTTCAGCTTCTTCAAATGGTAACCTTACCTATTTTGAATATTATAGCATTGTTATGAGAGGGAATTGTGGCTTATGCTCCTTGCGGTTGTCTTCCCTTGCCTTACAGTACCCTGAGAGCATGGGCAGAGCTGGTGCTCTGGGCTTGTAGGAAGGCAGGACGGAGGGACGCCCAGGTGTGTCTGGGGATTAGGATGAGAGCATATAGTTGGTCGAAGGGAACAGGGCGCATTCATAGCATTAAGAGACTGCAAGGGTGAAATCCCTGAGTCTAGGACACTGGGAGAAGGTGGCTGAGAAGGAGACCTGGGGCTCTGCAGCAGAGGAACTGGAGTACATCCTATATGTGTTCAGAGATACATATGATGACTTTATGTGGGAGCCTCTGAGCTGCCTCTTGCTGGTAGAGGCCAAGACTAGGATAAAGGGGTGTCCATTACCACCAAGAGAAGCAGCAGCCCCACCAAATCTGTGGTGCTTGAGACAGCCAGAAGTTCTAGTGATACCCATCCCCACTTAGCCAAGGGCACTGGTAGTACAAGAACCAGCATGGGAGAAGGAAGAGGCTTTCCAAACAGTGGGGGACCAGCAAAGGCCCACCAGCCATCTATATCAGCCTACCTTGAATGGGGCGCCAGTTATAAGAGCTGCCTAGTGACAGGAACTGAGGGCACTGTTTCAAGGAGGCTGGTTTGGGAAACTGAATTCCCTGGAATGCAGAAGGGCAATAATGAGGAATCACTGTGAAAACATCTTGTTAGTAAAAAGCCATCTTGCCAGCAGCATGGAACTGACAGACTTATTGAGGGGAAACTCCAAAGCTCTCTCTGTGTGTGTGTGTGTGTGTGTGTGTGTGTGTGTGTGTGTGTGTGTGTGTGTGTGTGTGTGTGTGTTTGTTTCTTTATATACCATGACCATCTAGCAGAAAACTACTCTGGGCAGTTTACAAATATAAACAAACTACATTAAACACATTATGGAACTTAAAAGAATAAATAAACAGATTAATTAATCACAACCAACATAACATAAATCAAAGAAAGGCATGTACACACAAATAAATCAAAACCATTCATCAATTCAAAATAAAATACAAATGAAAGGAAAAGGGCTGATAAAGAATTATCATAAGTGTGAAAAGAATAGTAGCATCTAATTTATATTAGTAAGTTAAAATGGAATGGTCAGGGAATGCCAATTTATAAAGCTAGGTTTTCAGTAATTTCTTAAAGGCTTGTTGATAGCACACATATTCACATGCTGTCAAAGGCATGTAAAGGTGTGTGTGGCAGGAAATAACCTCTCAAATTTGCATGCATTTGTTAAAGCAAGTAATCCTGATGAAGGGCATAGGTTGAAAGGTCACTAGTCAGCTCTTCCACATAGAGTTAAATTATGAATTTTACCATCTCTAAATGCCCCAGGTCATTCCTAGTTCATAGCCCTAACCACTGCATAAATTAACACAAAATACAGCTAATGTTTTCATTTATTTGTTTATTCATTTTAATTCATTACTCTTTTATTCCAGCACAGGGACTCAAAATGACTAACATGATCAAAACTAATGCCAATTAGTTTTTCATAGCTAGGTCTTGAAAGGACCCAGACGCCTGCTTCTGGATGAGATGAAAACTGTGAGAATGGGTAGGTTGGTACAAATATTTTTGTTCTTTCTTTGACAAAGTCCATCAGGATACCACACTATTACAAAGTAATAGGATACTATTACAAAGTAATAAGATACCTCACTATTACAAAGTAGCCCCTTCCACTGGTATTCTTCTGTGAAACCCATGAACCTACTTCTTGCTTTTTACACTATTGTAGGCAGCCTTCACATGGATATGTAATACACACCCCATGTTTAAAGACTGCATTGGCTCTTAACTAGAGATGGCCACGAAACAAAAATATAGCATTTTGTTTTGTTTCTTTAGTAGTTTTGTTTCATTTAGTTAGTAATGAAGTTTTTATGTAGTTTCATAAACAAAATGAAATGAAATGAAATGAAATGCCATGCTCCTCTGGGCTCTAGAGGTACCAAAATGGCAGGGGAGCACCTTTGGACTCTTCCCGTAAGCCCCTGAAATTTGGACAGGTTTGGGGGTCGGGGGATGAGTTATTAAAAATTTAAAGAGGGTGCCCCAATGAAAAATTATTCTAATTGAATTGGGAAGCTGCAATGGCATTTCATTTCATTTTGTAACAAAACACGTCGTACCGAAACAGCATTTGATTTTTCATTTTGTGCCATCTCTACTCCTAACCTATGCATACTTACTCCTATTCTATGTCAGGGAGTTGCCTGTAAATACTTCAATTAACAAACAGACAGGCAGGCAGGCAAAATAAGCAAACAATACAAAACAAACAAAAAACTTTTCCACAGTCATTGGGCTGGCCCGGCACCGGCTTGTCTGACCCCGGGCTGCATTGCCAACCCTGGGAAGATGGGTGAGATCTGGATGGGGGCCTCATGAGACTGGGGTGGGGGCAGGGCTCGGCTACCTCCTTTGTATACCAGCCCCCACCCCCGTGCTTCTTCTTCCACCTGGATAGCATTCTTAATATTTGCCAAGGTACTGAACAGAAAATCTTACATCTGATGGCAGATTGAACGCCAATATGAAGTGTTGGAAGGATTGCAATATAAGCCCATAGGCTTATTTTGTAGAACCTCAGTTGAGACATTAGTTCCAGAATTTAGGTCGAAGTAAAGCAAAGCAAAAGCAAAGTGTTCTGCTTATATACCGCCCCATACTACTACAAGTAGTCTCTGGGCGTTTACAATGTTTTAATTACAGAGTGCAGGCTACACATTGCCCCCCCCCCAGCAAGCTGGGTACTCATTTTACCGACCTCGGAAGGATGGAAGGCTGAGTGAACCTTGAGCCTGCTACCGGTAGGCATGTCTTTGTAGGACTTTAGCCTAAGAAGTAAAAATGCAACAGTTGCACATGTTTTTCAGTTATATGCATTTCATGTTGTATTAATTATTAATACTTTCATTGTTTATAACAATAATAAAATAAAACAAATGAGAACCAATGTGCTCTGTGGTTTTGTGCATACATAAAATTCTATTGAGTTCAACACAAATCAATCATACTAATCATATGTTCCATGAGTGCAGAGTGCATGGCCATTAGATATTGAGATGTCATATTTCA
The DNA here is from genome assembly GCA_037367305.1 of Phrynocephalus vlangalii. Taxonomy (NCBI): domain Eukaryota; kingdom Metazoa; phylum Chordata; class Lepidosauria; order Squamata; family Agamidae; genus Phrynocephalus; species Phrynocephalus vlangalii. The sequence continues at coordinate 376 of JAWVWN010000934.1, read as the reverse complement.
TATTGTATTCCTTTTTATTGCTCTGGAAGCACCGTAAAAACACATCGATCTAAATCCAATGGATAGTGCTAACTAAAGTATTCTTTCTGAATATAAAGTCAAACACTTACAGGGTGTCTGATGAAATGACTCACAGACCATGAAAGCTTGTAACACTCTTATTGTGTTCAATAGGTCTACTTTAAATGAGATTGGCAACAGAACTGAGGACATATTTTTCTTTAATAGCTGCAGCGATCACTTTCAGATAACACATATGCACAGATAAGCTCCTGTACTGAATTCTGTTTATCTAATACAGTTCTTACAGATATCCAATCAGGTTTTATCATCCTGCAAGACGGATAAGGCAGAATATACACATAACAATCAACAC